>VZRO01005380.1:319333-351713 GCA_013397915.1 Daphoenositta chrysoptera
AAAAAAAATCTGCACAGCCCCTGCGCTTAGCTACTAGAAAAATGGTACTAAGAGTAAGCAGAGAGCATACAGGGAAGTCATTGTTTAAAATTTAAACAATTTCATCAGGTTTGTGAATCAATTTAATTCTAAGATTACACATGATAATTGATGAAGACTGATTTTTTACAAATTATCAAATACATTTAAAGCAGAAGCCCTGAGTGTAAATTTAGTGACAGTCTTAGAATCATGAGTAATTTTAAGGATTATGTGTAATTTTAGTCTTGTATGTGCTCAGTTATCATTATATACCTAAGGAGTTTGATGTTACAATGACATAATTTAAACTGCAAGAGGTAAAAATGCCAGAAACTAAGCACAAATGTTAAAACATCTAAATGTCTTGAGAGCACTTACTTGAAACATTGAATACATCAAAATGTGAAATGTTTTCCCCTATGGTATGCAATTATAAGAATCAGCTTGCGTGTTACTTTTACTGCAGATTGAAGGTTTTCACAGTGGTAAATGTCATCAGTCATGTCAACTAGCCATAATTTGTGCATATAATTATTTTCACTGAAAAATTACAAAGTTTTCACAGTCACTACTGAAAATGTTATAGAATTAATGTCTATTTCTTATAGAATATGTGGAAAGACAGTTGTGACATAATGGCTTAGCTTACGTGAATAGGTTGAATATCATCAATAAAATGAAAATCTATTATGCATATGACCTAAATCTTTGCAAATATGGCGTGTTTCAGGACTAATAGTATACTTGCTAAATTCTAAGTCAAAGAACCATACCTTAAAAAGGTGGAAGTATTGCATTTTTTATTAATATACTTTAGTCAGGAGCTGTTAACTGTGGGTATAAAAGTATATTTATTAACAGACATTTATCAGAAAATGTTAAAGCAAATTCCCTTTTTTCATCTGCCAGACTTATATTTTTTAAGAAAAAGCCTTTTCAAAATGAACTTAAAAGAAATTCATAAATGAAAACTTTTTTTTTTTTTTTTTTTTTTTTTTTAGGGAATTCCATACTCTTTTTTTTTTGTGCTANTAGGGTAATGCATAAGCTGTTTTTTATCTGCACTGCTTAGCTAAAGAAAAGAAGTTTGGGTTGATTCCTCAGTTTTCATTAATTTTCTTCAACATAAATTCCTATGGAAGAGAAATTTGAAGATAAATACAAGAACTTAGAAACTAGAAGTACAAAAAGGGTTCCCATTTCCTATTAACAACAGGTTGCTTCTGTATCCATGCACATGTAAGAATAAGCAGTATTGCTTTCTAAATCAGCAGGTCTTAGAAACATAATTTGAGAAAATAAATAAATAATGCTTCCTCAAGCCAGAATATATATTGTTCACTATCTAAGAAATTCACCAAGCATCTGTGGTTTAATTTTTAGTTGACCTCAATACATTATGGATGACAATGCTAGATAAATATTTTTGTTACGAAATCAATGAGAAAATGCCTTGGGATTTAGCTGCATGGCTCACAAATCTCTTCATGGGTTGTTGGGTTTTTTATCTGTTGGTTTTTAATCTGCTTTTATTACACATTTATGCATATTTTAAAAGCAGAAACTAATACAAATAGCAAATTAAATATATAAGATGCTATCTTTGCTTTTTCCTACAGCTCTTAGATAATGTGTAGAGTCTGTTCCATTTTCTATCAACCACCCAGTTTTTTTCTATAATGAAAAATTAATCCTGGTGAAATGTTAAGGAACTCACTTTGTTCTTCTTGCTGCCATAATCCTTTTAAGAATGTTGGGATAGATGAAATCTCTTATCATAAGACTTCATTGATAAAAGCTGGGTTTTGCTCACCACAAGGTAGTTCAGTCAATTATTTATAACCTTTGCTGATATACTTCTGCCTGTCTCATGCCACTACAGAAGTTTATCTTGATTATTAGACAGAAAGAAGTCTTGAAGGAAATAATGAACTCTTGTTTTGTCTGAAGATTTTTTTAAACTTTATTATATTCAGACTGTGTTTTGCAGTGAGATTGGAGTTTGGGAGGTTTTGGGGTTTTTTTACTGTATGCACATACTAATTCTTGCATAATTTTTACCTGTACTCCTTGTGGACTTGATCGATTTATCCCTAGAGGCATTTATCCTGATTCAATTTCATAAGGTTCCTGGCAGCCCATTCCTCCAGCCTGTCGAGATCCATCTGGATAGCATTCATTATCCCAATCGTATTGACTCATTATTGACTATTGACTATTTGGAGTTATCTGCAAACCTGATAATCAAGGGCTCTATCACATGCTTCAGATCCCTAAAGAATATGCAGGTCCCAGTATAGACCCTGAGAGCACTTGCCTTGCTACTGCTCCTGAGATAGATCATGTCATTTTAATCACTACATTTTGTGGCCAATCTTCCAACCTGTTCTGAACACCATCTAGTCATCTTCCAATCTAGACCATAAAAGTCTAATTTGTATACAAGAGCAGCCAAGGTGACTGTTAAGACTATTACGTGAACAAGCTGGGATGAAATGTTTTGAATCAGTGACTACATTTCTGTCGTGGACAGACCTTTGCTGGACATCAGGTGCCCACCAAATCGCTCTACTAATCCCCTTCCAAGCTGGACAGGGGGAAGAACATAAAACGGAAAACAACTCACAGGGTGAGATAAGGTATATTACCAAAGCAAAAGCAAAAGCTGGTGCATGCATAAGCAAAGAGAAAAAAAGTTTATTCTCTACTTCCCATCACTGAGTGATGCTCAGCTGCTTCCCAAGAAGCAGGGCTTCAGCACACATACTGGTCGGTCCAGAAGGCAAACATTGCAAATAAAAAATGCGACTTCCCCTCCCTCCTGTTCCACCTCCTTCCCTTAGCTTTTACATCTGAGCTGACATCACACGGTATGGAATACCCCTTAGGTCAGTTTGGGTCAGCTGGCCTGGTTCTGTCCCCTGCCAGGACCTTGCCCACTCCCAGCCCCTTCATGGAGGGCGGGAATGTTGAGGGACAGCGCTGCTGCTGTGCCAGCCCTGCTCAGCTGTCCCCAAACACCGCGGTGCCAGCAACACCTCTCCAGCCACCAGTGCACAGCACTGCACTCCGAGGGCTGCTGGGAGAAAATGAACTCCAGCTCAGGCAGACCCTACACAACTTCAAATGAGATTCTCTCAGATTTTTTGTTTGGTTAGAGAAGGAAGAATATAAAACTGGTAAATTGATGTCATCCAATTACAAAGTGCGTACAGTTAATAGTGCTCTAAAATAATAGTCTCCTTAAAAATGTTACATTGACTTCCCCAACATTAAAGTTAAGGTGCATCTAAAAATTAAAAATTCTGGTTTTGATACGATTGATCTTTATGCATACTCTTAAATTAGGACTATTTCTTACATTGGATCATTCATACCCCCAAGTCTTCAAGATACTGAACACTCTGGCCTTCATCCAACAAAGCACTTACGTAATTTTCTATTCATTTCAGTCTTACGTTGTGGAGGCTTGAATTTAAGCTTTAGTGTTTGTTTGGACTTGGGTCAAACTGTTCAACAGCAAGCAGGAATGATCCTGCATTAACTTATTAGGGAGAAAAAAACATGGTATGATATTTGGTTATAAGTTATAAAGTTAAGCAAAAGATGTTGTCTGTAGGAGACATGAAACAGGCAGATCAGTAAAGAAAATGTATTTCAATTGGTTCAAAGAAAAACATTATGTATAAATAATTAACCTCTTGCTACTTGTAAAGATTTTATCTAAAGAAGAAATACTAAACCTTAGGTTTTAATTTTTCCAGTTTCCTTTCTTTTACTATATTAGCTCTTTCTTTCCCCAAGAAAGTTTTGTCTCTCACTTCAAAATATATAAAAATATATGATAATGAAAATTCTGTTGCAGTTGGGCACTATTAAGTACAAGCTCATACAATTTAAAATTGAAAACTCTGAAGAACTAAAGTATATAATTGCTATTTCTGTGACACATAAATACATTTTACTTAATATAATGTTGAAACAAGTTTTCTCCATTAATATGCAAAGTATATATATATGGTTGTATAGCCTGCACTGAGACAGAACACACAAAGAAAGAAGACAAAACCGTATGATTGCACCTACAAGTACTTACCAAATTCACAAATTTCTTTGGTTTTTTTTGACATACAAATACACCAATTATCCTCACTTAGAATCATAGAAAGATTAGTCTGGGAAAAGACAGGTCACCAAGTCCAAACGTCAACCTTGCAACACCACCATCCACTCAGCCATTCATCCAAAAGTTTTTTGAGCTCTTCCAGAGATGAAGACTCTACCACTTCTCTGGAAAGCCTGCTCAAATGCTTGACAACAATTTATGTGAAGAAATTTTTCCTTATATCTAATCTAAACTTGTTCAAGTATTCCCAGCACCAAGAAGTTCACATTTAAATTCTGATGCCAAGATAAACAAGTCAACAGATAACAAACATTAAAAGCTTGGCAGCAAAAAATGTATGTTTAGCTTTTCTTTTGAGCTTCCTAATGATGGTGTCATTAGAAAAACCTGCTTAGGCCTGCAGATAAGGAGCAGCTGTTTGGGAGAGACCTTCCTTAAGGGATGACTAAAGTAAGCACAAGATGCTGTCTGATGATTTGCTGAGCCTTAAAACAAAGCTGTCAGTGAGAGACAATGTTAGTAAAAATGCAGTTCTTGAGCACGACACAGTACACTCAGCATCCTAACTTTGTATGTTATAACTAAAGAAGATAAAAGGTGATCAGATTTTTGGTGACAAAAATACAAAAATCTGGTCTATTCTATATATTGGTGATTAGTGCAAAAATACTGAAGAGACTATGACCAAGTAAGCTCTAAGCTTGATGTACTATTCCATCAAATAATACCAAGTTCTGCAGGGAGTTCAAATATGTGGTCTTTCCAGCTCTAAGGTCATTTTACCAAGTGTATTTATCAGATCATTCGGAGTTTACTTCAAAGGTCTTTCACTACCTGATTGCTTGTTATAGCACTGGAAAGGGCTTCCCACAGACAGGTTTTGCAAATAAGCTACATTTACTAGGAACTGTGAGGTATGCACTTCCTAAATGGTAATTATTGGGGAGGATAACATGATGGAAGTAGAATAGTGCAGAAAGTAGTAATTTCTTTTTTTAGAAGAACTAAAATTCAATGTGAGGATTAAATAAGCAAGAGGTTTATATTTAAGTAGCAGTCATGTTCTGCCACAGATATCCCTTATTGGGAGTGTATAGGTGTATATATGCATATATCTCTATATATAGTGGTGTATGTATATATATAAGTATATATATAATGCTATTCCAGGAAACTTACAGGTTTTGGAGTAATTTGCTACATATGTATTATTTTAAATGAAACACTAAACATATGCAATTTATTTATTGTCTTAAAAAAAAGCTTAGCCTACATAAATGCATAATTCAGTTAATACTGGAAATTGATGTTTTCAATAAAAGATATTATATAAGTGCCATGAATAAAATACTAAGGAAAAATCCATGTTTATGTTGCCTCAAAGAAGATATATTATAGAAGAATAAGCCTCTGACTTTTCTAAACAACTTATGAAGTAGTGTAAAAAGAAGACAATGTACTATACCACAGAATTTCACTAAATCCTACTAATTTCATTTATCTCTTAAATCAGAAATTATCAAATGCTATCATGAAGTGAAAAAGTCAAGTTTCTTTCCTCATCTGAAAGGAACATCAGCCTCTGGATAATTGCTTTGGTTTTGTTTTCCCAGATGATGTGCTTAACTCTATTTTATGTCAAAGAAAGCTTAAGGACATGTTCCTTATACACCAGAGTATTAAAGACACAGGAATTTTTCCAACAGTTCAAAAAGGTCTTTCCCACCAGTTTGTCATTTAATTCATTTGCCCCAGTCCTAAACAATTTAGATGTTTTAAATTAGTGTTTTCTACTGGAAATAAATATTTCCTAGAATGATCAAACCAACATACTCTACTACATTTAAATTCTAGACCCTATTCTCCAAATCTCTATATAACTATTACTTGCATTCATCTTCCTGATGCATTTGACTTCAAAGGGATGAAACATGAAAGTAAAATTAATCAACTGCAGTAATATTTGCCGAATTGGGCCCTTAGGGAACATGTTATTCAGGCTAGAAGGGCATAAAACGCTAAAGAGACAATATTGTAAATAATAGTATTCCTTTATGTGATATATTTTGAGAAAATGTAAACACAAGTTCTCTCAATCTAGAGGATACTCTGAGGTAAAGTGCATTTGTTGAAAGTCTGTCCTCTTTTCACAGACTATTCAAACTATCAAAATGCAACGGTCCTTTCTTCTCCCAGGGTTATTTAATTGTATGTATGAAGTGGTGGTATTTGAAACATTATTGGCAACTTACCTATTTCTCATACAACACCTGGATAGATAGAAGACAGCTAGACAATGGGAAATGTAACTGATTTTGTAAATGTAGAAAATCTGTCCAGATTTTTCCATAGCTTGAGTAAACACCTCCTGCTTTAGGGTAAATACCTCTCAGTTTAGGGAAAGAGGAAATAACCTTCTGGTTCCATCTCCTTATGTGATGAATTGGGCCTTGGTTTCCTTGCTGTTATAAGTTGTCATATTAATTCTGCAGAAATTTTCTTTAACAAAAAATTACATTTAGTCAAAAGGTTGATCCAAACTGTTTCAGTTTGCCTCTGATAAACAGATTTACACCTCTGTCAGATGTAAAACTTAAGCATTTCATATATCTTACATTTTTGCAGGTTTTTAATATAAGCTACTTTTTTCACTTAGTGCATTACTTTTGCTTGGATTTCTTTTTTGTTCTTTTTTAAAAATATATCTATATTATTGTCATCCTAAGTCTATATTTTATTGATTCATGTATTATGTGAAAGGGTTGCATGAGCTGGCCATCAGAGGGCACTAACAGAGCATCCAGCTTCTTATCTCATCCTGTTCAGGATATAATATGTCACCTGTGTGGCCATCCTACTTTCAGATCCCCTTAAGTGTCTTATGCTTGAAGCTACAAATCAATCTTGTAAGCACTGAGGGTGTTCACAGATCCCTGAAGGTAGGTTTTCAGAGATACAGTCAATGCCTACTTCAGCAACTTGGATTTACAGTAAATTTAAGCCTAAAGGCAGCCAGGGCAGAAGTAAACAGAGCAACATAAGCCAGTAACACACTATAACAATAACACTAAAATAATTTTTGCTCTTTTTTAGATAGCACTATATATTAGAAAAAATATTTTCTATTAGACCCCTTAATTCTTATTTGCACTTTTCTGGGTATTCTTTTTGCTTTCCATGTCTTTCTTCTCTTAAACCTTCTCAGGTGAATTAATTTGAATGCCAATACACTCAGGTGACACTGGTTGTGTTGGTTTAACACAGCATGTTTTTGGTGGGGGTGGGAGAAGAGCTGCTCGAAACTTCTATGTCCGGTGATTGCCAATCGCCAGTCTATGGGCAGGTTACTAGCCCAATTAGATAAGTTGGTAACACCTCTGTGATGACATCTTTAAGAAAGGAAAAAGCTTGGGAAGCTCTCTCTTTCTTCTCCTGAGGGGTGGTGAGGTGGCTGCTGGGGCCCATCCCAGCAGAGGGGGTCAGCGGGGACCGTGTGGCTGGAGCCCTCCTGGGGCCAGAGCCATCCGTGGGGTGCTGGCAGGGACCACATGGCCAGCATCAAGAGACATGGTGAGCAATTCCCCGATGCAGAGCCCGGACGAGATCAACTTCTCAACTGCAACTTACAGATACCAACTTTCTTCCAAGTCAGAGCAAAAAGGAAAAGTGAGGACATGTGAGGAAAACCAACATGGCGGCACCGAGGTCAGTGAAAAAAAGGAGAGGGAGGAGCTGCTCCAAGCGCCTGAACTGAGATTCTCCTGCGAGCCGTGGTGAGGACTATAATACAACAGTTTCCCTATAATTCGTGTGGTGCATGGGGGGGTGCAGAGATCCATGCACAGCCTGTGAAGAAGAGTGCTCACACTGGAGTGCGTGGATACTGAAAAGCTGTAATCCAGTGAGGAACTCGAACAGAGAGATGACCCTTGCTTTTAGAGGTAGAGAGCCTTCACTTCCAAATTAGAACAGCTCACCCTTAAAAGACTAAATCCTATAAACTAAAATGACCCACGCTAGGCAGAAATGGGAAGACTGCTTGACCCGTGGGAGAGACAGAAGGTTTGGGTGGGACCTCCACCACAGCTGGGGCTGCTCTGGATAGTGCAAGCACCTACCCCACGCCTGCCATGGCTGCTGCCGCGGGCAGGGAATGTGCCCAGGACCTCACAGCCCTGCAGAGCAGCTCCTAGTTCAAACCAGCTCTCCAGGTTTTGTTCTGTCCTTGTTTTTGCATTGTTCCTGGGCTGGGAGGAGGAGGTTGAGCCGAAAAAGAACGTTTCTGACGTGCTATCCTTTGCTCTCCTGAACACCATGTAGCAGACAGCGTGGGGGCAGCCACAATTTTGGTTTTGCCCTTGGGGGGATGTGATACCTTGCCTTTGTTGGTTAAGCCATTCTCTTTTTTGTAGACTCGTTTATTATTGTTGTTGTGTTTATTGCAAACCTCTTTAGAAAATTGTGACTCCAACTTGCATCTTGTTGCGGTGCCTTTTTAAGCGTGGCACGGCGTAGCAATCCGCAACCTTCCCAGAGAGCACGGCCCCGCTGCCCGGCGGCGATAAAGGAGGCGAGGCAGGGTCCCCGCATGGGGTTCCACAGAAGAACTTTAATTTACATGGCATGAAGGTTCCCAGAGGTGAAGACAAAGACACAGCAGGGTCGTGGGATTTTGTATGGGGACGAGGAGGGCGGAGAGAGCACGAGGGCCGATGGTCCCAGGGCACAGGGGCGGTGCATGGGCGGGGTTGGGGTACAGGGGCCAACAGGGAAAACCCGAAGGAGTGGCCAGGAACGGGGAGCAATGGGAGAGTGGGGAAGGGAGAACAATCTGGAAGGGGAGGCATATAGGGTAGAAAAGGGGAGAAGAGATACAAACCCCAAAACTAATAGCAGTAACGAAAGGTGTATACATAATGATAAGAAAGCAAAGAATCTTGGGAGGAGCCAATCCACTCACCCTAACTATGAGAGATCTCCTGGCTGCTGCCTTTCAGGAGGAGATTGAGGCTTTTGGTTTTTGGCCTTACAGGCCACCACACAGGTCCCCACAGCATCTCCCTTAGCCTTTATTTCTCCATTATAGAAAAGGGGATGGCTTGAGTGGCCTTAATTTCCCCATGAGTTTTTAAACCCAGGACAAAAACTAAATTAAAAAGTGAAAGTAATCCATTTTAATTTGTCCTTCATAAGTTACTCAACTTCCCCCAGTATTCTTTTTTTCCTATTACTTTGTCACTGTAACCTCTCATAGTATGTAAATCTTACCTTATCATTAATCGTTTTTGTCGCCTTTGCATGAATCTCATTAATCTCTGGTACATCTTCACTGAGATGAAGCAACTGAACTCAAAATAAGGTCATATGAGAACTTTCTAAAACATAGTATTTCCTATATATATTTGTATTTCTATTTATCCGATTTGTTTTATCTTCCTTTAAGAGACTTCTTTGGAATAGTTTGTTGGTTTGTAAGAAAAATGCTTATTTTTCTGTTTCTTCTGTATTTGCTTGAGTAAAGAAGTAAAAAGCTCCCCTTCAAATAACCTTTACTGATAGCCAACAATGTAGTTATTGATGTATGATACACTTCAACATCTGCAAGCCCAAACTATAAATAATACATTATATTGAATAATAATTTTTGTGGTGTGATATCATTCAACACAGCCCTACGTGGGGTATTGTACAACTACACACAGTGCTGTAATTTTAAGTTAGGCATTTTCTTTTTCTGAAAGAATTAAGCAGATCAGAAATTATATAGTCACAAAAAGTAGATAACAGAACCAAACTGTCAAAAGAGTTTATATTCTGTTTAAACATCTGAAGTTATGGAAACAATAAGTTCTTCATAACTGCAGATTTTTTTTTAATATTAATATGCAAATCAAAATAATCTGACTTACTTATTGTCTAGAAGCAACATTTAGATCAATTATTACAATAATGCATTACAATGCATTGGACTAAAACTTGTTTCCACATTGACCTAACTGCCCCAATAATATTTGAGTCACTCTGAAAGTGAACCGCCTGTTGATGTCAAACTAGTTTATTTTTAACAGTAACAGTATTTTCCATTAAGTGGCGGTGCAATATATATCTAAGATCTGTAGTTCTTTTTATTCCACATAATCACGGAATCATTTAAGTTGGAAAAGACCTCTGTGATCATTGAATCCAATCTTTTACCCATCAATACCTACTCAACTAGACCATAGCACTAAATGCCATGTCCACTTGTTTCTTAAACACCTCCAAGGATGGTGTTGCCACCACCTCCCTAGGCAGCCCGTTCCAATACCTAGCTCTTTACATGAAGAAATTCTTCCTGTTATCCAACCTGAACCTTCCCTGGCACTGCTTAAGGCTATGTTCTCTTGTCCTGTCACTAGTTACCTGGGAGGAAAAGCTGACACCCACCTTTCTACAACCTCCTCCTTTTCTGCAGGCTGAGCACCCCAGCTCCCTCAGCTGCTCCTCATGACAACTTACTCTCTAGATCCTTCCCCAGCTCGTTTGTCCATGTCTGGACTCCCTCCAGCCCCTCAATGTCTTTCTTGTAGTGAGGGGCCCAGAACTGGGCACAGGATTTGAGGTGTGGCCTCACCAGTGCCCAGTACAGGGGCACAGTCACTGCCCTGGTCCTGCTGGCCACACGATTTCTGACACAGGCCAGGTACCATGGGCCTTCTTGGCCACCTGGGCACAGCTGGCTCATGTTCAGCAGCTGTTGGCCAGCATCTCCCTTTTCTGCTGGGCAGCTTTCCAGCCACTTTTCCCTCAGCCTGGAGCACTGCAGGGGGTTGCTGTGACTGAAGCACTATGCCTTGTTGAACCTCATACTGTTGGCCTCAGCTCATCATTCCAGCCTCACTACCTCTATTGACAAAACTGACATATAAACAGAGTTTTTTCTTTTTGATTTTTACCTTCATGTAAGATATTGCCTTGATTCCTTTTGGGTTTTTTTATGAATCTTATATTTTTTCCATTACTTAATTAACTTTTTTTCTCCTTTGACAATTGCTTTGCTTTTTTCTTATTATTTTGTTACTGCTGAGATCTGAGCTGTAAAGTACAGATTTTGATTTCCCTAAACAATTATCAATTATATTAGTTTATGAAATACAGTGTTTCTCACTTTAAATTACTTTTAATTATTTTTCAGCTATTTCAAAAATTATATATGTGAATATAAAGTGAATGCCAAGAATAATATATAAAAATATCTCAAGACTGAGTGCCTGTGCACAAGCATAGAACCATATTGATTTTTTTCTGAATGCACATCTATTTTTTATTGTTTCACCTCTTCCCATAGTTTTCTTTGCTAACAAACAAAAAAGATTTGTCTATGAAGATAATTTTGTCATTTTTTACTCTCCATTTGACTCTGAGTTTTGTGTTCCTGATGATAATGAAGATATGAAAAAAATTGTAGAACTACAAATAGTAAAACTAATATCACAAAATATATTCTAATGGAGTCTCCTTTGCAGGTTGTGTTATCTGTAGGTAGGAAATTATTCAGCTTATAAAGTGTGGAAGTGATTGTGTTAGCAAGGTTTAAGATTTTCAGATAAAATTAAATTCAGCAATTTAGAAATTACTTCTGGAGGTACTTTTAATGCAATACAATGAAATAATTTCAGAAGTATTTCAAAATAGTTCTTGAGGGTTATAATCACAGTTCTTTCGATGAACTTTTGCAGAAATCTAACTGATAATAGGATAGCATTTGTGAATGAAAATTTGCCAGAATAAGCTAATGTTGATTTGGTTAATCAATGGTTATCATAGTCACAGATAAATCTAGCATGCTTTGCACAGGCAGAATCCCTAATGAAATTTACAGAAGACAATGGAGAATATTTCTGTTCTTGCTTTTTACCATGTTTTCACAAATTGAATAATGTTCAGTGAAGCTGAAATGTTCGGTGAGCAGGAGCTAGGGTTGATCACTGAAATGAGAAAAACAAAGTATTTCTCCCACTAGATTGCACAAAGTGGGCCTCAGATATCAAGACAGAAGTCAAATGGATCTTGTCAAATGATTCTATGTTGTATAGATCACAACACAAGGTCAAGGGAGAGCTTTTTATACACTTGAATAAACTCAATAATAATTCGGATATAACTTGCTTTTAACTTTATGACCTCATCATAGGAAAGAATGGGGAAGAAAATCTGGTGATCCAGGAATAAAATGCCATCATAACAGGTAGTTATAACAAATTATTTTATTTCTGTCTTGAACTGGAGTGGATTTTTTTTTTAAATGGAAACTTTTTAAACTCCATAAAAAAAGAGGAAAATAGTTATCTTACCTGCTGGCAAAACTAACAAACAAACACGCAGTGAAGGTATTAGATTAACTAATGAAAAATAATAACAACTGTCCTAACATAAACACATTCGCTTTGTTATCAGTAGTGGAGACAATATTTGAGAACTAAAAATATACTTCTCAGCATAATAAAATAACTATCCTTTTTTTTTTTTTTTCACCATGTATATTTGTGCAGGATGAACTTGCTTTCTTTAAGCTGTGTCATACACAATAATGGGAAAATTTCCACCAGAACTGCAAAGGAATGCAGAGAGCTGCATAATGAAACTTTCCAAACTACTCTGGCCCTTCATATCTACTTAGATCCCCACTTAAACAGTTCCTTTCTTACATAGTTTACAGCTTCTACTTTGAGAAGTTTAAATAAGCAGGTTTTTTTTTTTTCAGAGTAATACTTTTTGTGTTTGAATCACACTCTTCTTCAAACTAATCCAACCTGATGCAGAGCACACGTAAAATTGCTCTGTGCTTTTTGCTCTGATATGTACGATTTTTTATTTTCTGGTAGTCTATGATGTGGACTTTTTAAGTGCCAGAAATTCTTAAAAATGTGAGGTATGATATAGGTTTATGTCCAATCAAAAGCATGTTTTGAAAACATGCTTTATGGGATTTTCCTCTGAAAATAAAGCAAGCCTGATAGCTAGAGAAATTCTGCCTTCATGTACACCAGAAAACATGGAAAGCATGAAAAAGGCAGAAAAAGTCTGGCTCATTATGTCATGGGCAAATATTTTTACAGTTCACTAGATGAAGAAAAAGTGGGGAAAAAATTAATTGCAAATTATACATGGTTTCTATTTATTTAAATTTTCAGGTTATGGTCTAAATTGCAAAGGGGAAATGAATATAATAATGAATGTTTTTCATAAGATTGTATTGTTTATCTGCATAATTAAAGACTTCACAGTGCAAAGACAGTCTGTTTTCATATGCTGGAAGGGAAAATCAGGGGAAAATGGGAAACAGACATTAAAAAAATGTATTCTAACTACTTTAAATTGGTAAATTAATCCCCGAGAATAGAACAGCTCTCTAATATTCTGAAGTATTTGGAAGGAGTGGAGATTTAGGACAGTATTGGCAAAATATTTAGGACAGTGTTGGCAAAATATAGGAATACAATTGTGACTCTCAAAAGTATTCTGCTAAGTCTGATGTGCAATCCAAAGAACCCCAAGAATTGCAATATGTTTCTAGAGCCTTTCTAAGAAATTCCTAAGATTATAAAAGAAATACCAGAAAGCTCCCTCCAAAAAAATGGAATATAATGAAGATGAAAAATCAAGCTGCTGCTGCTATTCAGTCAGGATAAAAAATAGTAGGCACTGTTACTAGCTGGGTATAAGATATTTTCTAAATCTTCCGAGTCACTGGATTGTGGGCCTAGGCCACAAAGAAGCACTCTGAAACCGAGTTCTTTACAGGTCGCAGGCCAGAAGGAAAGAGGGCCTGGTTGTTTATTCTTTACAAATTTATATGTTTCTAGGAATAACCGTGGATTGGAGGTCAGTGTTACCACCTCCTCCATCCTTACAGGTTCACAGAATAGTCCATCACACATTCTCCACCCAGGAGAAAAGAATGTAAACTAAAGTTACAGTTACTAAAACATTGCTATGTTTACAGAAAGTGTGTGAGAAACTTTATCTAAGAATCACACATAGAACACTGCAAAAGACAGGGCAACACTGGATGGTCTTTGAATATATTAGAGGAATGCTAATCTAATGATCTTATCTCTTCCCTTGTATTCTGCATCAGGTGTGAATTGTACATGTGGAGACTGAAGGTGACTTCTTTAACTGGAAATAGATCCATTGGAACACTGGTCCATGCTGGTAGAGTGTAACCAAGCTGCTGCAAAAGGCAGAAGGAGTACAGCCCCAATACTTTATTGCTGCGACTTCTTTAGGCACTGAACTGGATATATAGTATCTTTGTTTTGAAAATACTTAGCTGCCTTTCCTATGAACATTTCCTTAATTTTATTGCATGGGTATGGACTATATATACCCATGCTATTTATGTCCCTAGTGAGAACTGACAAATCTGAGAAGTTTAGCACATGAAAGTGAAAATAGCTATACCTCAGCTCAGTTTATAATTATTCTTGCATGTTTTTCCTTTTGAAATTAATAGCTTTCATTTGCCTTTTATTATTGCAATAGAAAACAAGGCCAAATGTAAAAATCACACTTCTCTGCCATCCGTTGTCACTTGATGCTCACTTCAGATAGCTGGACATTAATTTGTCTTAGCACATGCCACGCATACTCCTTTTCTCTCTGGGAGTTGTGCAAATGACTGACAGCAACAACCAGAGGGGGATGAATATATTGGAATACATGGGTCCGACACTGCAATGAAACACGTGTAATGATTAACAACAGAATGACTGATTTATAACCTGTTTGACCTTAAAATAGGATGTGGGCATTTGTTGGTGTTGTTTGGCTTTTTTTGTTGTTGTTGTTTTTAATTTGATAGTCTTACTGGTACTTTATATAGGCAGCCACATTTGAGAAAACTTATGCTTTATTTTAAGCATTGCTTCTTAACTCGTGCCCTGTAGAGATGTCATGAGTAGCAGATAAGTGTAACATGCTATATTAATTTCATAACAATGAACTTTACAATTTATATATATATATATGCACTATAAAATTATTTATGGAGAACCTTAACTCTTGTCTGTGCTGATGAGACTTCCAATTGGACTTTGACCATCAATTTTTTATTCTAATCCAAAGGAAAATTCTTTTACCAAGGCTAAATTACTGATTGCCATAATTTCTCTGTCACAGCAGTGAGCTTCCATTTAGTCCATCTATAAAAGTAAGTATTTAATGGGAAATATTATAAATTACTCAGAAATTTTATAAATAAAACAGAATTCATAAGAAAAGGAACTCATAAGAAATATACTTTACAACTTACTGCATAGAAAGAGAATTCATCTATCTGCAAGTCTGAATGTTTAGGCTGGCACCATGCAGCATAAGTTCAAAGAGCTCTGAACGCTTCCAGACATCTGAAAATCCTTTCCCAAACTTTTAAATATCTTAAAAATTTGAAGTGGATTCTTCTTAAAACAGACGGATGAAATCAAGAATGCTGTACTTGCCAACATGGCCAGTGCTTCCAGGAATAAGAGCTTTAAACTCTATTCTTGCTTCTAATAATAAATTTTCTACTAAAAAGTTTTCCTTTTTTCTCATGATCACTAACAAGTGATGTCACCTTTTGTAGGTTCGTTTTCTCATACTAAAGGGAATAAAAGGACTAGCCTCCATTGTATCTTGCTATTATTCTTATCTCAATTGCTTTTTTTATTTTTTAAGAAATGTTATGCATTTCAAAAATGGAACTGAAGGACATATATTGATAGAACCGGTAAAGTCTGCATTACAAATATTAAAATCACAAACAGAACATAGGCACTAGGCCCTACAAGACCTCATTTTCACACTTAAGATTTTACTTCCCTCTTTCCTCAACGTAGGTATTTCAAAATACAACAGTGCATATCACTTACACTTCATCTTGATGGTGCATTTACTTACATGTGCAAGATAAATATAAATATTGCCATTAAAATAATTTTTAAAAAGAGACCACTTAGGAAGGGAGGGTGTCAAGAGGATGTCAGGCTCTTCTCAATGGTGCCCAGCAATAGCACAAGATACAACAAGCAGAAGTTGATGCACCACCTGAAGATGAAAAATAACTTCTTTACTGTGCAGGTGACTAAGCACTGAAACAGGTTGACCAGGGAGGTTGTGGAGTCTCCCCCACTTGAAATATTCAAGAAATATCTGGACACAGTCCTGTGCAGTGTGCGCTGGGATGATCCTGCTTGAGCAGGGAGCCTGGACCAGATGAGCCACTGTGGTCTCCAAAAACTCGACCCATGTGGTGACTCTGTCATTTTGTGAATTTTTATTTATTTAAAGTGAAGTAAGATTCTTACCAAACTGATGTGCAGACTTGCCAAGAAGTTAGTTGCAGTTGATAAACTTTTCCATATTTAAATTGCTAAGTAAGGACTGAAATCTGTAGGTAGTAGATTGTATAAAATTCTCATATATTCTATTCTTAACCTAGTATGTTTCTAGTATAAAAAAAGACTGCCATGCCTAGAAAAAGCTGAAATACATTTTCTGTCACAGGTGTAGTGCTGGAGGGAGGCTGGGGGAGAAGTGGTGGTTTTTTAAGAGATTTTTTTTTAGTATTTTGACAGTGAGTGTTCCATTGGAACATCCAGCTAGTCAAAACCAATTCATTTTGACACAAATGTTGATAGAAAGAGATGGTTTTGCTTCCTTATATTATAATTTTTATATTTGGTAAATATAGTTGACCTCACTCAATTGAACTATTCACAGTGGAAATAACCTACTTTATTTATATTTATTGTATTACCTTTAACTTTTTTAATACTGTATTTGTGTATGGTAATTTTCAGGAAAACAATGATTTAAATATTTTCTTCATTATAAATGTATGTAAATCTAGAATTTTCCTCAGGATAAACTCTCATCCATTCTGCCTACTCTGTTTGTAGGTATGTCTGCAGAGGTCTGAGTGACAATAACTGGAGAGGAGACCATGCATAACAAGGGCCTTTAGGCCTGGTTTTCGACAACAGCAGAGGCCAGGATGTTTCCCTAGAAAACTGCAATTTTCTTCAAATTTAGATGCTTGTATGTAGGTGCTGAGAGCATCAACAGTATAATGTCAGTGTATGGAATAAGACTCCATTCTCACTGGACCATGATATTTTGTCCAGCCTGATGGAGAACGTGTCGGATCTTCTTCTTCTCACAGTTTAATTTCCTTTCTACTACATTGGATTTCTGACTGCCAGCAATGGGATGCTTGCCAGATCTTTTAAGGTAAAGTTTGGCATTTATACACACACACAGACATATCTATACATATGTAGGTGTGTAGATGCAGCAATCATAACTTTTTTCTCATTTAACTCTTTGATCACAGTCATCTAATGAACTTTAGTTCATATGCTAGTTCTCTTCTCCTTTTCATATCTTTTAAATACAATGAAATATTGCTGTAAAAGACAACAAATATCATAGTTCATAATATTTTTAATCAAATGAGAAAATAAAAATAAATTCACAGAGGAATTGTACTTTATATATTACGATTTTCTCTTGCCTGGAGAAAAGGAGACTCAGGGGTGACCTTATCACTTGCTGCAGCTGTCTAAAAGGAGGTTGTAGCAAGGTGGGGGCCATCCTCTTCTTCCAGGCAACCAGCGTCAGGATTAGAGAACACAGGTTAAGCTGTGCCAGAGGAGGTTCAGGCTGGACATGAGGAAGAATTTCTTTATGGAAAGTTTCATTAAACATTGGAATGGATTGCCTAGGACTATTCCTGGAGGTGTTCAAATAATGTCTGGATGTGGCACTTAGTGCCATGGTCTAGCTGACAAGGGGGTGATCAGTCAAAGGTTGGACTCCATGATCTTAGAGCTCTTTTCCAATCTAAATTATTCTACGATTATGTGAAGTTCTAGAAATCGTAACACTTCGTGGCCAAATCAGTTTGATAGTTCTGAATAGGACATACAAGGTGATTAGTGTTCACTGGAGAAGAAATCATAACCTATTATATAGGTTGCTTGTGAGAATTCTATGATTTAACTTAACTTCATGACTCTTAGTCATATGGTTCTAAATTAGTTTTTAGGCTTTAGTTCAGTTATTATTTGCTTAGAAAGTACATGCTTGCAGAAGCTTAAGTGGGGTCTGTTGCATTGCATAGCTTGAAATATATATACTACATATTGAGCTGTGATAATTAGGGAGCTATAGCTCATTTAACCTCTTGAATTCTCACCCTTTACTTCTTGAATAAGAAAATGTGTCTTTCAAATATATTTCGCAACTTAATAGATGGAGACATGTAGTGGATTTGCTCAAAATACAGTCCCCTTTTGAGAAGTGACTGTCAAAAATACTTGTTTCTTACTGTGTAGTCCAGCTCTCTGTGCATAAAATGTTCTTATACCTACACTATTGCCTTCTATGCGATTTAAACATAATGATATTTTTTTGTCTTCTTCAAACCAAAACTATTGGCTTCCACAGTGATGTGTATTGTGATAAGCAAATGGTAAAAAAAAACTGTGCTCCAAATATTTTACAAGCAAAAATTAATTAATTAGTTAGTTAATATTGTGTTCTTCATGGAATTAAAGGAAATGGATTGTCCCTTACCAGTGACAATATTTAAATAAGAGGCATTTTTCTTTCGTCAGCAGACAAGGGAAATCTGGTAGATTTAGAGCTCAGCTATGTCTTTTCTCCTGCAGTTGAAGACAGTGCTGAAGTACATACCTTAACTAGCTTTTAATCAAATTCATGTATAATTTAAAAGTTCCTCGCTATAATGAGATAGATGTTTTATCATTTTGCTATTTCCAGATTCTGCCATTTCTGGCACCACAATTTGCCATCTTTTGCTTCTCTGTCCAAGGAAGGCTTTTCTTCTCAGTGCCATTTGCTATGTACAATGTTCCACTAAGATTCCTCAAAATTATTTCAAGATATCAGTGTAACAAACCATCATAATTATGCCATCATTAAACAGAGAATTGCACCAACTAGTTTTCAGTGCTAATGTGGTGATATCTTTTGTCAAGTAGGAATCCTGCAAAGTCCTTAGCACATGTACTATGCTGCATGCAAATAAATACTCATTTAGCCAGAATACTTCCCAAGAAACCTCAAAGCTGATCTGCAACCAGGAATTACACTTTTCTTTTAATTTCAGTAGCAGTATATTTATAAATTGACTTTTTACCTCTCATAAAGAAATTACTGGAGACAATTAGAAAAAGAAAATATCTCAACTAGAAACCACATTTTTAAGTACTTAGGATTGAGACTGAAATGTTAAATATTAATGACTCAAAATATTGGCCATTTCCAAAAGCAGTGAGTGCTTTGCTGAGGCCAGGTTTTCACCCTCCAGCCTGAAGGGAGTAGGAGAGTTTTTGGGGGTGTGGTGATGAAACCTCTGATCTGTGTAAGAACAGCCCAGGTGCAGAGGGTGTGAGCATCCACCACTGGTGGACCTTTGTTTAGATAAAGCAGCTGAGCCCTGCAATTGATTGTGTCCTTAATAACTTGGGACTGGCTGACATGTAAGCCTGAAGGTATTCATCCCTTCTGATAAGGCATAACTCTTTTAACTGTTTCAACTGGTGAAAAGCAGGTGTCGTGTGTTAGCAGGTGTTATAAACCACCAAAGATGCCCTCAGACTCATTTCTTGGGCCTTCTACCAGAGAACTGCACATGTTGCCTCAGGCAGTGTAAAACCCCCCCAGAGGTGAGGTACTTGGTACTTCAGGTTCCCACCTGAACCCATTGAACTTTTTTTTTCAGGGGTTCCCCTCATCCTCAATGGATCAAGACTGCGACCATCACTTCAACAAACAGACATTGAAATTTCAGCAAGTCCCATTGCTGGATCCAGGGGTGGTGACATCTTTCCTCTCCGCTATCTACTCTTATCCTTCCTTTCTCTTTCTTTCTTATCGTTATATATTTGCTTAATTGATATTTTCACACTTTTATATTGCTGTATTTCTATAGATAACAACCAAAATGGCTACATACCTCCTTTCCAAATTGCAACCAAATTGTTCTAAAATAAACCTCTCTATCTCTCTTTCTCAATATATATATGTATACACAGGTCATTCAGTGTCATTTCACTCTAAGCTGCCAAAGAGGATCTATTATCAAAAACCTCAGTTACCCCTCCTTCAGGGGCAAGGTATGACAAGGATAGCTAAAAGGAAAGCACACAGTGGACCTGTACCCAAACGACTATTATTGTGATTGTTTTTCGCAGAGAGCCTTGATTTTCTATCTCTTTGTGAATCTACAAAATTCTATTTTCTGGGGAAAATGTTGCTTTTGAGATTTTTCATGATGCAATCAGTGATTTTCAGCCATTGGTTTGCTGTTTGGGAAGAAGGGTGGCAGATTCACTGGCATCATAATTACAAATTTTTGTCTCTTTTTGGTATTTGATTGTTAAATTACCCTTGGAAAGAAAGTACTTTGTTGATAGCAGATACATACATACCTGCTCTAGAATTCTCCTTAAAGTTCTACCTACCCACAACAAAAGCTACCAAATCTTTGTGCATTTTCTTGTCACATCTGAGAAAGAACAAAAAGCTCTTAATTGGAAGCATCAACATTAAAATATTGCATGGTTTTGTTGTGCTTCTCATTTGTAAATAAATTAATTCTCAGATTGAAAAAATAGAAAAAGGAAGTGTCAGAATGCAAAAATTAGGCTTGAACAGTAGATGGAAAAAATTAAGTAACTGAAAGTAGCTGAAAGTACAAATATATATATATTTTTTAATTTATTAAAAAGAATAAATAAGTAATAAAAAATAGAATATTTTCTTTCCTAACATTCACTCCAGAGATGTGTAAACTCATGCATATTATATGATAATACAGATTTTATGCAAATGTTTTCTCTGCAATCCGAACAATAACAATAAATATTTTCTGGGCCAGTGTGAAATACCTGATGCTTGTGTAAGCACTTGCTCTATTCAGTTTTCTTTCTGACTTATAACATTGGATCTGGTTTCCATTACAGCTTAATTTGCATAATTCACCTCAAATCCCTGATCACAAATATTTCTGCAAACAACAGAGAATGCAGTGTGTGATATGAGTTTTAGTGAATCGGAATTCAGGCAGTATTTTATTCCATAGTAAGATCACAACTAAAAGGACTTAATTTCCCTAGGAAAACAAATCGTCAGAGAAATATTTGCATTTTACAGTTTATGTAAATTACTTTATACCCCAGAGAAAATAGAGTACTCTTCTTCCCCACAAGTCTTTAAAATTCCAACACATAACCCTGTAATTTGAGAAAGAATAGATCATTGCCAATGATTATTCATAAGTGTATATATCATTCAGCATCATAGCTCGTTAAAATTTTTTTCCCAATTTTACATGGAGTTGAAACTCATTCACAGTCCTGTATTTTCATGCTTAAAAATTGTGTTTATCCTGTAATTTTCATTAATGTTATGAAGGGGAATAATATGAACATCACTTTACCCTACAGAAGACTTGCATAAGAAAGAATAGAATTGATGGAAATGTAGTACATAATTGTTCTCATTTGACCAAAAAAAAAGAAAAAACTTGGAACAGAAAGCAATGCAACTGTGTACTGAAAAAAATGAAAAAGAGTAAACAATAGTAATATATGCTTAATGTTAAGTCACTTGCTGTATTTATTAGGAAAAGCTGTGGGTTTTACTATTGTTTCTTTTTTTCTTCAGGTCAGGTAGTAACTTGATATATGTACTACGTGAAAGCTGCTTCACAAAAGGTATAGTAAGATCATACTAAACCCACACACCAAAAGGAGGGGGGAAAACATTATCAAAGTTTAATGAGTTACACAACTGATGTAACAGATACTTCTATTGAAATGGTACTTCTATTTCTATGAACAATATATCGATTTGTAAGAGGTTAAAACTTCTGCCACACTTTAAAGAAGACTAAGTTTTGAAAGATACAAAATGCCTCATATTGTTTTTAAGTTATTACTATCTGCATTAATGCCTAGTATTTCACAAACAGCATTTTAAAGTGAATAAAGAATCAGGTACCATCTACACATTGCCTCTTGAAGAACTTGCTATACATATAGTAATGTTTCTCTCTATCCTTAAATTCTTTCTGTTTAGCCCTGTAAACTGAGGCAGGAGAAATTATTTCAACAATAATTTAAAAATAATTTCAATAAAAAGGTTTTGTTTTCATTTGTTTATAATTGTAACTTAAACCATTTAGATTGTATGTCTCTTGAGGATAAACTGGGGTTTTTTTACACAGAATTAAAACTGCTGTTCCCAGAAAAATCTGTTGTTTTGACAGTGTTAAAAATAGCTATGAAGCCAAGCTATTTGCTGATGTCTATATGGCAGTCTATATTAGAACCAGTTATGAGAGCAGAGAAGTATTTGGCATTTGTATCCCTGAGTCTGATTGATGTTCACAAACATCCAAGTATTGCATAACTTCTTAAGTATACAGCAACCATTAAAAGGTCGTTGAACATGATTCAGACCAGGTGGTAACACGGATTTTATCAGTACTGTTCCTCCTAGAACAGCATGTCTTGTTGGGTACAAGAAAGTCTTAAGTGGTTTTGATGTTAATGAGTCAGCCTCTGAAATAGTTTCTGGAATGGAAACAGATTTAATATAAAAGAGAAGGGAGGACAGGTGGTAAAAGACTTACAAGTGAAACAAAGCTAAGGGATAACCTAAATGATGGAGTAAAACTTGAGATAAGACAGAAAATAATCCAACACCACAACAAAGATAAATAGATTTTGCCAGCGTGTTGTGCAGCCTTTCAAGAGCTCTGTGTCCTGATGATCTAAATAAGACACTTCCCCAAAGCATGAGGTGGCTTCTTGGGGCTTTCCTACCCATAGAAACAGGGATTCAGAAAGAATGGTTTATACCTATCATTGATCTTGGCACAAAGTCAAGATAAATAAAGGGTGCACTTTGAAATCCCTCCATGTAATAGCTACAGACAAACTGATACCTTCAGTCTGTTCAATGTGAAAAGATCAGTTGTGACTGAAAAGAAGATAATTTTATAGGAAATATTCAGCTAGGCCCACTCAGAATCTGTTCTTTTGCTGTCAACAGTTATTCACAGAGCCCTCTCAGAAGAAATTAGTGTCATCTTTTACCAATATTTTAGCCTTGTTTTTCGGAGTTATTTTTGCTATGTAAATAAATTACATAGTGTTTAAAACTTGTCAACACAACAAACCCATTGTTTTTACTAGATTATAATTTGCACATGTTGTCTAACAGAGCTGACATGCTTTCCTGGGATCTGCAGGAATCACTTTGAAGTTGATCTAACTTAGAACACTTGTTCTCAATTCTGTCAGTACAAAAATAAGCCAACATCAAAATAGCTGTCATGTTTGTTACTCAAATTATATAAGTCAACTGACAGTTGCTGAAACCATTGATGCCTTATCCCCGTTCTTAAAATCAGAGCCGAACATGGTTAGAAGGGAAAAAGGGGTTTTTACCTCGGTATTTATTTCAAGGATCCCTGGTGCACTCCGTCCAGGAGGAACATTCTGAACATGCACGTCGAAATGCCCACTCCAGAAATGCACACCCACGATAGATTGGGTATAGAATTATAGGTCTTACAAATGAGCATATCTATCAAAGATTCCCCAGTGAGTGAGGCTCAGTGAACCCTCTTCCCCCTGGAACCCTCCCCTGGACCAACCTATCTTTTAGTTTACAAAATGTGTTCCAGAGAGGACCTTGGTGTCTGAGGCCTCCAAGATGTTTAGTCTCCTGACTCAACAAAACATTAAGTCTAGGAATGTAGGCTAAAAAGAAACACCAAGAATACAAAAGGCCACAAAGGCATACAAAAGAGGTATAAAAGAAAAGGCAAGAAGTCATTATGGCATCACCATTATTTACATCAATAACTAAGAAATGCTACTGTAGTAAGTAGTTAGAAACCGCAGGTACTGTTAAACATTAAGACTCCATTAGGCAGCTATAGTACAGATTTTGAAATAATTAGCCAAAATGAATACTAATAATCTGTGGCTATCAACTATTTTAAGTATTTCAAAAAACTAAGTTGGTATCTTAGTTACAGCATCTTTTATAGCCGTACATTGGGTTTGGATTTAAATCCCAGTTCATGATTTCATGCTTTCTTTTGCTAGATGGAAAATTTTTGGAGTGTTTGCAAGTGGCTTTCACACTTGTTTTGACCAGGAAGCAACTAAGAAAAATGACACTCAGCTTGTTTTCTTTGTGGCAGCTGCTCTTAAAATCTTTAGCTCTGTACTTGTATCATGAGAAAAAACAGGCAACAACCTAATAGAAAGAATAGGAAGAGTTTAGTAATGAAGAATTTTGGTAAATGAACTGCATTAAGGCTTTTTATTTGATGGGTCTTTCAGAAGAACTGTTTTTTCATAAAGAGAAAATGTCATTGATCTGTTGCATTAAGGCCTCAGCTCACCAAAACAATCTAATTTCAAGCTGTGGCCCTTAGCTTGACAAGGAAGGTCATGTACAGGGGTTAAGGCAGTAGAAAGAAAACAAAAGTGTGGCAAATATCCTATAAAATCTAAAATAAGTCTGTAAGATACTGGATGAAAGGAAAATAAGAAAGTGAAAATGGTCATGCTTACGTTTTAATAAAGGGAAAAAAATAAAATAGAAACATTATTTCCTCTTTGAAAAATCATTAGTTATTTCTTTTAAGTGAATTTTGTGTGAAAATTGTCAATAACATAAAAAAAGTGTCATGAAAAGGATTATAGCACAGATTAGAACCCTCACTACTGCTTATTTATATCAGTATAGAACAGAAGATCAAACTGATAGAAGCACTTCATTGCTTCTCCCTTTACAAAATGGTTATTTTTCTACTTTGCCTCTCAGGGTTATCTTAAAATCTTTGAGCCTTCACAAATTAATGTAACAGTCTGCACATGAAGCTATGTGTTGAATGAGAAAGAATCACAATGGAGAATGAAACAGGGTAGTAGATCTGGGAATAGGTTTTCCATGTGTAAGATCCTTGTGGAATAGTACATTGTTTTTGTGGTTGTAGTTACAGAAAAATACAATCACATGACCTGCCTCAGAATACTGATTTTGCCACTGCCTAATGAGAAGTAACAAACTTTAAATTTTCCTACTCCTTGTTGTATAATTGATGTGTATAATTTAAGATTTAGATTTTGTTGACACTTTCCAGTTTTGTCTTCCACAGATATTAAAGATTGCTTTTAATTTCCCTTTCTTAGTATTATATAGCCTTACTGGGATGGAGCATTTTTGTCCAAAAGCAATTAAAAATACAAAGTAAGATTGATATTTTTGTATTTTGAAAAGAAGATGCAATCTTTTATTTCTTTAAATGATTTTAATGACAGAAAATTTACAAAGAACATGTCAAAAGGGGTCAAAGTCATTTTCACGTCAGAGAAATATTTATTTATAAACTTAACATACTTAACACCAACAGATCAAATAAAATAACAGTTTAACTCTTTATCCCAAGATACTTATTCCAGCCCACCTATGAATTACCACAACCTGATCTAGCTTTCAGTGAAATCAAATACAGTGCAAGCATATGTTAGAATGGCTTGTGGCTTTTATTTTATTTTATTTTGCTATTCATTCCTCAATATTTTTTTTTATTTTAAGGTAGCATTGTTGAAATTTAAACTGAAAAAGACAGATTAAAAAAGCCTTTTTTTTGGATGCAGTGTAAAAAGCTTATGCTTTTCCTTTCCTTTCCTTTTTATGAATTTCCCAGGATATGAACTTTTTCCAAGATACTTTCCAAAAAAATTGCATTGTTTCTTATCTAATCTTTAGAGTTTGACTTTGTTCCTGAGTGACCAAATATGTTTTGGTCATGATTAGGTCTATTTTATAAAGTAACAGAAATGTTCATAATAGAGCTGCTTGCAAAAAGATAGATCTACAGGTATCTAATGCATAGTTGCACTGCTACCACAACATAATTATTTAGGAATCTAAAACCAAATATCTAATTTGTTGGTGGTTTTTTTTAAAATATCAATGGAATTCTTTAAAGCAGCCCTGCAACCGACTGAAAAGTAAGATATTATTGGAACAAGTATTTTATTTCAGTTTTTAGTCACAGAATCCCACGATGGAGTATAGTTTTGGAATTTATTATTCAGGCCCTTTCTGAGCCCTCAGAGAAATCTTGTCATATATTATGTCATATCTTTTCAAGTCTACAAGACATAATACTTCATCCAAAGTGCCTTTGGTTCTATAATGCTTGTGGAAACATTACTTTACATAACATGGCTTCTTAACACTCAGGGTGTAGAATTTATCCATTTTAAATTAGTTTTCAATATATACTGATAGAATCCTTTCACATCCTTTTCTTACTTTCTTTCTCTTTTTTGTTTTGTGGGGTTTTTTTGTTTTTGAAACCATTGTTTTTGCTTTATCATTTTGAACTACAGAAACAGATCCTGAAGTTCCTTCCTGGCTCGGGAAATACAATTCTATCAGAAGTTTGATGGATCTTGTTATTGCTCAAGGACTCTCATCTAGAAGGGAAAAAAAAATGGCCAAATGATAAATGAGAAAGCAGTCCAGAGAAGGCATGGAATAGGATTAAAATAGGGATTGAAGGGAAAAGATGAAATGCCTTTGAAAAAGTGCTTATAAATCTAAATGACAATAATATAATGGCATACTTTTAATTGTTAAAGAGTATTCTTGACTGAAATACAGTCCTAAACTTAGTAAACTGACTGTGTCATGGATTAATGAACTGTCATAAAACCACATTTCAATAATTCATTTAAACTTTACAGATTCCAGAAATTTCTATTAGCTGGGATTGCCTACTAGGCATGTGTCCTATCTAGTAAACAACTGCTTTAGAATTGATTTCTTGCAGCTCTTACCAAAGAAACCAAAAAACTCTACTCCTTTTTTTTTTTTTGTAACTGCAATAATGGAGTATAAACTCCCCTATGTTAATCTCCAATTTAAATTTCTTCTCTGTAATGATAGAGGTTTTTTCTTTCCAGTAAAAAGCAAACCAAAATACTGCAAACAAAGAATGTTCATTTTCAAAGTCCAAGTAACTCAAATGCATTTGCCTGCTGAACAGCTCCTTATTCTCAAATCTGAACTCCCTTTGAAAAGAAATACTTTCTAGCATGACCCATTTTGTCATTGACATGTCACTTAGCCTCTTTGAAATGACAGTTTCTATATGCCCTTCATACTGCAGTTGTTGCAAAGCTCTTTTATTTTATTCAGAGCCCCCATCATTGTTTTGATTCATTTTTATCACTACTGGCCATCCCTGTCAAAACTTCCTAGGCCTAAAAGTAAACTTAGGAGGACTGGCAGAAGTAAGATTGAAGTCGCATACAATTTTGTTCTTTACTTTAAAGTATTTGGTCATTCACTTGAGATGCATGATTACCTAAAATTCTTCATGCAAATAAAGACTGAATTCACAGAGTAGCTGGCATTTTCAAATTTACTGGTAAGCCATTCTTACAGGGAACATAGAGAAATTGATGAGAAAACAGAAAAAATATTTTCTAGAATTATAATTATGTTGAGGATACTTCTACTATCATGTAACAGATAAAACATTCAAGTATTGAATAGATTGGATATGGGTGTGCATGCAAATACTTTCCTTTTACATACTTAGACATTTTTAACTGTCTTGATATGATTGTTAGAGTACATAGTACTTTACTCTATTGCACTCTAGTATTATTATTATACTCATAGTATTGTTCAGGAATATCTTTGTACTTTAGAACTTCGTAGCCTGAAGCAAAAGTTTCAGGGAACACCTGATAATGTATTCATCCAAGAATCTCAAGCCCATTTCCATAATATAAGAAGTAATGATAGTAATCCTTAATAGGAACAAAAACAGTTGAAAGTGCAGGATGTTCACAGTTCCTGAGCGTAATACAAATAAAGTCACATGCTAACAACACAAACAAACAAAGAAAAAAGAAAAATGGACTCAGAAAGAATAGGTTTTAATTTTTCTAGTGATCATAGATGGAATGCTTTGGGTCGGAATGGACCTTAAAGATCATCCAGTTCCAACCACCCTGCTATAGGAAGGGACACCTTTCACTGGACCAGATTGCTCAAAGCCCTGTCCAGCCTGGCTTTGGACACTTGCAGTGATTTTACTGCTACTCTCCATACTACATACACAGATACACACCAAAGCAAAAAAATTGTTCCACTCAGAAAGCCATTAAGAACTTGATCAGTTTCAAGTATATGTGTAATTCAAGATTGGATGCTTGCCCAAAGGTGTGAATAAATATAAACTATGTTCATTAAAAGGAAATGCTTTTTAAATGTAAAGAACTCAGATCAATGAAACAAGCCAGAGAATTTTAGTGCATTAAGTACTTTGATTTAAATATGAAACATTAGATTTACTAGGAAATACCACCTAAAGTGATTAACATTTTGTTAAAATAGAATACATCTTTCCAGTATAGTATTATGAAGTAGTTGGATACTGTGTCTAACTTTTAATGAGACAACAGGTCTTTCATCTTACTGCCAGTAAAAGACACAGACTTTTAAGTAGCATTTTTCATTTTTAACTTTTTTTTTCCTTACAATTACTCATAGATTTCTTACCTTCTGCTATCATCATGTTAGAACAAAGATGTGAAAAAAAAAAAAAAAATTGCATGTGACATCTCTTCATCTGTTTGGAACTAATAATGCCTTCACAGCAAACAGTTGTTTTGGTACATGCTGGATACTGATGTAAAATAACAGTGGATGAAAACATATGGAATAGTTACCTAATTTGTGTGTGCATTTCCTGACATAATTGGGTCATTCTTGCAAGGTTTCCAGAATAAATTAATTCAGAGGGAAACTGTCAGATTATTTTAAGTAAGAATGTTTGCTCTATAAACCAGGAAATAAAAAAAGAATAATTAGTTTCTTTCAATAAAATTGTCACAGTTGAATGATACTTTAGTCTTTTTATTACTGTCATTTTATTAACTTCCCATGCTCTAGAAATATACTCAGTTTTCTGTAGAAAGCAGTATAACATATTCCATGAAAACTAACCAAAAAGCCCTCTATCCAGCTCCTGAATATGAAATGTTATAGATTAGGACTGTAAATCTTCCCCTAGGCGGGGAGAGCCCCCCCACCTCCATTGCTGTGCTGCCTCAGAGGGTTTCTCTGGCCCCTCCACACAAGCTGCTCCTTTCACAACTGGGCTCTGTTTGCTGTGCTCCTGCTCCCCAGCTCCACAGAGGTGTCCACCTCAGCAGATACCTAATGCCCCAACCTTTCCAAAGACCTCTATCCATGAGGTGGGAACAAGTGCACAAACTCTGCCATGCTGATGACACATTCAACACATGTGAACAGACACAAAAGGCTTGTGCACAAGTACGTCCACAGATTCTTAATACTGTCAGGATTCAGGTAGCTGTGTATAACTAGAAGACTTTAGGAGACTGAAAAAACTTTGGTTTGCATTAAGAAATGTAATACTCTGCTCTGAAGCCAAGGAGGGTAGTGGTAAACTTTCCCCAAAGGGCGGTCACAGACTTTCCAGGTAACATAGGCATATATTAAGTGTATGTTCTTAAGGGTGAAAACAACATTTTAGCAAATATAAAATTATTCTGTACTCCACATTAATGCAGATTAAAACACTTGTAAAATGAATAGACAAATATCATAGGTTTCTTAATTGCTAAACTTAGGAAATTAAACTACAGTTCTAGCAAACAGACAAAAAGGTAAAAAAACTGATTCTTTTTTGTGTTTAGTTTACTTTTCGTTTTATTTGTTAAACGAGATAAAAGATGCAATAAATACATTATAAATAGGGTAAGGATATCATTAGTAACTACCAGGGAGTTGAAAGAAATAGACCAGTCTAAAAAGCCAAGCTCATTGTCTAAAGGAAAAAAATAAAATAGGATTGAATACCTTGAAATGTCAAAATGAAGATAAAGGAATTTTGATTACTCTCCTCGCTATTTATGACCAAATAAGTAGCAAATGCATGAAGACACGTTAGGAAGTGCATTAAGACACGTTATTGTCTGATGTTATCAGTGTTGTAAGTCTTCTGCATTATTTTCTGAAGTGAGCAAGTAGTTTATCTTTTGTCACTTAGTTTGGGATCTCATAATGATGCCATGAGGATTTTTTGCCTTTTTTATATACCCCCTTTATACCCCTTTTATGTACCCTTTTATGTATACCCAGTGCTTTTAGCCTACATACTTGTAATTCCTTAAGTCTGATATCTTAACTTAGACCAAATATTCTGTTAAGCCAGGAGACCAAACATCCTGGAGGCCTCGCAATTGGAGGCCGGAAAGCCCTGTACTATCGTGAGAAACCAAGGCCTTCTCTAGAACACATCCTGTAAACTAAGATAGGCCCATCCAGGACAGAAATTCCTAGGGATGAGAACTTCATTCGAGCCTCTCACTGGGGAGTCTTTGATAGATATGATAATTTACAAAGCCTATAAATTGTATACGCAATCTGTCTTGTGTGTGCATTTCGGCACATCCCACCTGTACAAAGTAGTGCACTTTAAAGATCCATAAATAAATACTGAGGTAAAAACCCCTTTTCCCCTTAACCGTGTCTGGCTTTTAATTTTAAGACCAAGGAAAGGCAATAACCATGTTGTTATAATACTATGGCAGATAAAGTTCAGGGCCAAAGAAAAAGAGTCATCATTCTACTCTTTGCAAATAAATATGTGTATGTGTATATCTATCTATATCTATATCTATATCTATATCTATATCTATATCTATATCTATATCTATATCTATATCTATATCTATATCTATATCTATATCTACATATATATAGAGAGAGATATCCACATATCAGTTAGGGAATTCTAAATCTGTAATGGGAGTGTTAAGAAGACTGATAAATAATGGCCAGTTTTAAATTTTTAAAACTGACTTCAGTAAATTATTTTATTATTAACACTTTTCATGCTAGTGGTTGTCTTACATGTTTTTAATTATTGCCACAATGTGGTCAAAACTATTAATTCTCAACAACCATATCTGAAATTTACTAAATTAATACTATATTATAATGCTCTCGGCCCACTATACTATGGAAAAACTGCCCTTGGGTCACAAATAAATCATCCTGACCATCAGTCATTTTGTAGAAAAGTGCTACTTTCAAATGTTTGAATCAATTTTCCTCCCTATTAAGAAATAATTTCATGAAATGTTTGAGAGTAAGTGTCCAGTTACTGATATTATCTGAAGGAGGAAGAAAATGAAGAGTATTCATAATATATTTCTGGGAGATGATGATCTTTTTATCTCTACAGGCATGTCAGACCAAAATAAAAAGATAAATAAACATAGAGGGGGAAAAAACCCCTAAAAAAACCTCAAAACAACACACCAGAGATAGGAATAGTTCAGTACCTACTGCTTGTACTTGTGATTGGAATAGGATTCCAGATATTGTGGTAAGTAGGTTGCAAACTACAGAGCAGAAATTGTGGTAACATTTTCACTATAACTTCTTTCCTGCACGGGAAAATTCCTGAGCACTTCATTAAGGGTAGCACTGAACACTTCATTAATAATAGCAGATTGCATGTTCTTTAAGAAAAGGTTTTTTCAGCTACTGTATTGGGTAAAAGGCTTGTTTGATTCAGTGGGAATGCCGAGGTACCTCCCCTGGGGGAGGTTTTAACACTGTGGATCATGTGCAGTCTGCTGCTGGAAGGCCCCAGCAGTGACTCTGGGGGGGCTTCAGTGGTCATTGGGGGGTGGTATCTTTGTGTGACCAGTGACAGCTGAGCCAGGCGACTGCTCTGTAAGAACTGACAGAGACAGTGGCCAGGGACATGAACGTGAAAGTTACAGAGTGGTAATTTCAGTCCGAGGTATATATCAAACAACACACCATTCAACACAGAATTATAAAGATATTTATTTTCTATCTAAAGAATATCAGGATACGCAGATAACAGAAAGTCCATAACTGCATTTTTTTAATACAGTGTGCGCAGACTAAAGCCGGTGTGAGTATGTTTGATTATTTCAGAACTGGAATATGCTTCTTCATGGGTTCAATTTAATCTATGGATTTTTTTAATGTCTAATGCTTTCTGGACACTTCTGATGAGTATGTGTATGAAGAAAGAAATATATATATGAAAGATATAGATAT
>VZRO01005380.1:351945-370370 GCA_013397915.1 Daphoenositta chrysoptera
TAAATATATATATATATATATATATATATATATATATATGAAGAGCTGTCATACCATGACTACACTTCACCTAAATACTAACAAGTTTTATTTCTTCAATGCTGGATAAAAAAATGTAAAATGACATAAAACTTCCAAAGCTGTAATGAATTGAAATGATAATCTAAATAACATATACGGGTTCTCTGTGACGCAAAGGGAGAAATACAGATTTGAAACATAAAGGACACCAGACATTTTGTAAGTATATTCAAGGAATTAGTGTCTCTAGGGTTGGGAGATATCAGTAAACTGCATAAGTGAAGTACCTCAGTGGTTATTTGAACCTTTTATTTCATATGTGATGGGAAGAGTCTTATGATATATTGAAAGTGTTGAATTTAGAAGGGAAGTTAAAATTAGCCCTAGGCTATGCCTAGAGCTTGTAATATCGTAGAGACACCTTTGGAGCAACCACAAAGTTTCCAGACCTCAGAATTGTGAAGAAAGTTTTCTAAGTGTTAAATGACTGCAATACAACATTATAGTAGGTCAGCTGCAGACTGAGAGCCTGAGGCTTGGTTTATATTACAAAGTTTTGCTGCCAGAGCTATATCAGCTCGCACTACAACAGCAACAACAAAGAAAACAGCAGAAACCCTCTGTGACACCTGTAGACTGGCAAGTCCTCCACGTAAGAGAATTTATGGCTGCCCACAGCAATGCATTGCAAGGCATGTAAGAAGGTAGAAGTGATATAGTTCAGTGATAGGAATGTACTGATGTTTGTTAAAGTGTAAACATGTAGAAAAATCTAGGTTGGTGTGGACACAGGGTGACCTGACCCCCCAGGACCCACTTAAGCTTTGCTGCCCATAGAGTTTGCAAAGTTCACTCTGAAAACAGTTTCTAATTATGAAATGCAGTTTTTCCCAGCTGCTGCAGTTGCAAGTCCAGACACCTGCCCAAAGCAGCCCTTTCCAAAGCAGAGCCTCTGCCTTCAGCAAACACTGCCAGGCCAAAGAGGGAGTCTGCTTGGGTGCCCTGACCTTCTAAAGGGATGGGCTCCTCCTGACTGCCCTGCAATTCCAGTACTGATCATGCCGATGAGCTTTGAAGGGACTGTAATAATTTTGGGGCACAGATAGATATGGAATACAATAACATTTTGGGTTATCCAGGATACCCCGAGATCTGGTTTGCCCCTACAATAACACATATTTCTAAAATGGATTTTGCTAAAACCATCTCACAATTGACTCAAGCCATTATCCAAATGAAAACTTTGGAATGTGTATTTCCCAGTCTTTGAAAAATTTGGAGATAACTATAGGCAAACCCCACGTGTTTATTTTTTATTACATTTTAATGTATTTTTCAGTACACCCGATCTTAATTACACACTTCAAAGCTAAGCAAAGGGTCCCTGGTGCTGTGATTACTTCCATATAAAAATATATTAAAATACATCTCTGGCAAATATTAAAATACACTCTGTTAAACTTGAAGTTTAACAATAATTAGAGTAAACAAGAGAAAAAAAAAGAGATAAAAAGTTTCAATTACTTTCATATTTTACTGCGATTGCTAAGAAGTCAAACTATCATTTACTATTATCATATAAACTATATATGAAATAAAATCATAGGCATAATGAAGGAAATAAATTAATATGACTAATGCATCCTACAGTATAGAAATTATAGACTTTTTGAAAAACAATTGTGATTTCAAGTGTTGGGGTTTGGGGGAAGTGGGGCAGGGGCAGGAAATTTTGTGGAGAAATCACAAGTTTCATTAGCTGTTTAAAAATTATTCTTGCCCTATACAGTTGCAGTGACCCTAATCAGAATATCATTATACATGAGGAGTTAGTGATCCACACAGTGGTGAACCTGAGCAGGCACAGGATACCTGTGCTCTGTACATGTATGTCTTGGCCATCAGACATGTAGTTCTTTACTTCAAGATAAGTTCAGCCAGCAAATCGTGATGGAGAAGCCTATAGCTGTTCCATTGGGTACCAGTGATTATGTCACCTGTGTATCTATCTTAAAGTAAAGCAGCATTTTCTCACGTGGACACTTCTACTTGACAGTAAAAATGATTGATAAAATTGTTTTCTACTTACAAAGTCCTAGAAGAGCTCCAAGTACCAAAATGCTGGTGAACCCCTCTGTGGAGAGGATCAGGGCAGCCTTGCTCTGATCAGAGGTAGTGCCTTTTCACTCAATGCTGTCCACTTCAGGGTTCCCAGGATATGAAGCAACATAGGATTATCTATGCTATTTTTTTTTCATTCTAATGTTAACTCTCATAGAAGTTATCAATAACTTGTGGAATCTACAGTCTGTCAATCTTACTCATAACAGACACTACTCATAGTGTATTACAACAATCATAGAGAATTAATTCACCTACAACATACTTTTCTGCAACCAGAAAAAGTGAGAAAATGTGGTTAGTACATTTTACCATACAAGTAAGATATAGCATAAAAATATTGCCTTAATATTGAGTTTAAACTTTTAATGTGTCTTATGATAAGAGATTTAAATCATATTGATAGTGAACATCATCATTCTTACTTTCTCAATAATGGAAGGTGGGTGGGAGAGAAAACTCAATTCTTGGTTTAGCAGCTATGGGAAAATCTCCTATCCTCAAATATATGTTTTCTGGTCCTATTCACTTTCTGAATAACTCCATTTCAGTATCTATTCAAGGCACTTAAAATGGTATTTTTCTTACTGTCTTCTAGTTTCCAGTCAGAAGATATTTTTTCAGCCTTATTTTTAATGGTACAAGAAACATGAAAAAGTTATCTCAGGTACAGATTAGTTTTCAAGCAGCTCATCATGTGAACTTACTTGTGAAGGAAGCATTTTAGTTTTAATCTGCACATAGCAAAATTACTAACATCAATTTAAATCTATAGTTGGGGGGAAAAACCCCACAAATAAAACCTTAAATAAAAATTAACAAATATTTATTAGTGGGAAAGATGATTAATGATAGCCATCAGCTAAACTTTGAAAATTGTGTTTTGAAAAAAACAGTCAAAATCAGACAAGGTTATTCAGCATAAATTCAAAAACCTGAGATATCTAGAATAGCCAAAAAGCAAATGAAACATGACACCATTTCCCCCCATTAGTTAGCATGGATTTTTTCTTCTCTATCTTGAGTTAGTAGATTGGCAAAAATATAAACTAGAATAAACTTTATGACACTTGCCTAGGAAGCTTTAAAAAAATCCCACACTGCACTAATGCATTTCACTTGTCAAATTGTCACTACTTCTCTTTGGAAAATGAGTAAAAAAATCTCACGCCTTGTTTGTGGAGAAGCATTATTGTTTCATTTTAGTTTCCTTATCTGCAACAGTATACAAACACCTGTCTGAAGCCCTGAGTATCTGTAATGCAATAATAAGACCTCTTCAAACCTGTACAAAATTAAAGGCAAAAGTCATTCTAAGATCTCATGAAATATCAATAAGACAATATAGTCAGAACATTTCACAATTTGCTAGTATTATTTCCTAACAATTTTCCTAAATATTGCTAATGTACACAAGTGACAATTGACAACTTGTTCTCCTGTTTTGCAGTTCCGGGCTGGACAGACTGGTCCATCAGCCCTTATAACTTATTGGAGTAGTACTCTGTTGATACTGCTTCTTATCTTGACTCTTTGTTCATTGAGTTATAATAGAGTTAAATATAAACCCATCTCTGTCTGCAAAACTAACAAGAATCTTCACCCTGGAAGACATGCCAAAATACATTCTAGGTCAGACTGAGTGACTAGGTCTGCTTTTACCTACACATCATGTAATCCTATTAGTAATTGGCACAGATGACAGTATAAATGTTACTACTGTAATATAGAAGTCTCTGCAAAGAATGGAAGAAAGGAATAATAATAATAATAATTTTAAATTTTGAGATATTTGTATGTAAAATCATACAAGAATTAAATGAAAAAATAGAATGTCACTTTTAATGCTTTATAATGTCATATCAGGGCAATGAAATGTTTACTAAGATTTAGCCTACCTGCTTTCTAGTCTCCATATTTTTGAAAACGTGGCATGAGATATAAGACAACAACATGGAAAACAGCTCTGATTTGCAGAGATGTCAGACAGACTTTCTGATAGAGAGGATGAAAGTGAAATTGATGCCTACAGGGGAAACTAGAGAATGGGAAGAAAACAAGACTCAACTTTTTTTAAAAAAATGAGATAGTAGAATTGTAATTTCTGTCTGGATTAAAATAAATAATGAAGATTTAGAACCGTGTTCAGAGAAATTGCTATTAGCTACAGCTTGGAGCATAATGGTAAAGCATTAAATATACTATTGTTAGATTTTTTTGAGAAAAAAGTGCCTAAATATACCTTTGGTTAGAGTCATAGATATGATGCTTGTTCAGGGAATGGAGGAAATCTAGAAAACAGAGTGGTTTTTTGCCTACTTTATAATGAATTTTGTTGACTTATCTAGCGACTCAAGAATGCTGTAAGTAAAGATGAACAATGCATAGCACATTAATATAAATATATATACATCCGTATGAACATGCACTTCAGCTTATGATATTCTCTCAATAAATTAGATGGCTAGCTTCAGTCTACATGTCTAATAACAGTCTCATTTCAAAGTTTATGGATAAAAGTACAATGATCGAGGGGAAATCTAGAATTATTTCTCTAATTTTTTTCATGAGCCTGCTCCCCTTTTTTTCATAATGGCTACTCTACTACATTGAGACTAATTAATCAAGAACATTATGTACATATCAGAACAGATACTAAAACACATTTTACTCACAGCAACAACAGTGCCCCTGAGGACAGTAGGTGTGTTTTATTAAGGTATTCTGTAAACCATGCCAAACCCAAAAAATTCCGATAAAATGTAACACTTTCTTGGGTAATGAGAAAGGAATAAATATATGATTTCTAATTTTAAGAAGGCTTTAACACTGTCTTTAAATATGGCCCAGATGAAATCACTCCACGTTTTCAATAATTTCCAATTAAAAATAAAAAGCAGAAGAAGATACATGAAATATAAGGGGTCATAAAATGAGATGCCTATGTAAGGCTAGTCACATTTTATGATGCATCACTAGTAGCATCATATATGAGATACAGGAGGTAAATAAACTGTTATGTTCTCTAGTGTTGATTAAAAAACAAAGGTTGAGTCTTTTCTCCAATAAAAAACTTTTTCAAAATATGAAGGAATTAGAGAGTAAAATGACTGAAAAAAAAGGAGAAAATATGATGCGTGATGAAAACATAAAGAAGATGTTGACCTGGAGAAAGAAAAGAACAGGGTGACATATTTTGAAAAGATAAACTTAATGTAAAGAAGGTAATCAATCATTTGTCATACCCACTGTGTGGGTAGCACACAAGGAAATTGTTTAATTTTCATGTTAGCAATTCCAAGTTTAAGGAATGTTTAGTGATCTAGGGAGGCTGGGAAATTCCCCACGTGACATATTTTAAAAAGCATGCCAGACAAATATCTACCGTTGACTTTTTATATAAAGTACTGAAAGAGCTTCCACAGGACACTTCTCATCAGAAAATATATAACCATTAATATCTCTCTCTTTATGTTCTTGTAGTTTTACTTTGTTCCACATCAAGGAGGATAGGTATTCATCACTTTCATATCCTTTGGCAGTGAGAGGAATTTCTTGGAGATGTGTTATGAAAATATATTGGCTTCATGCTGATCTCTTGTTACCAGTGGAAGTTGCCTATCCAATGAATTCTTGCATACCCCTTGAGTGTGCTTGAAAATAAAATGATCATACAGTCATTCAGATAGAAAGAGTTTAGAAGAGTCAGTGCCTATGCATACAGTCAATGGTGATAAAACCTTGAAAAAAATTTCCAGGAAGCTAAGCAGACTCACGAACCCCAAAAAGTCAAAAATGGCAAAGCCATGTGTTGCTTGGGCATCTCCATGTTGAGACTTGAAACCAGTTTGATGCCAAATTAGTTAGAAAGTCATACAATATCACAAAAATTCTCTAGAAACGATAGCCTAGTGTTGAAACTATACATCAAGCACCAGAGCAATGAAGCAGTGAAGAATCCCCAGGACTGGAATGATGAGTAAAGAGACCCCATGAACAACTAATTGTTTGAAGAGGTTCAAGCAGAGCCTGTATTAAGGTATTCGGTTAAATAATAACTTAGTGGTAGCTAAGAAGATGAAAATATAACCCAGAGTAACCTTAGATGATTATACAAAAAACTCACAAAGCCAGGAGCATTTGTATATATGTATGATAATATAATGAACTGGACCAAGATCAGCACATGTGCACTAGAAATTTCATCATAGCCATGATCAAGTATGAGTAACCAAACACCTCTGTCAGTATTATTTGTTCCTTGTTACCCTTTTGTATAAAAGAATGTGCTTGTTTCCTGGGAGGTAAGCCAGCTGTGTTCGATGCTTGGCATCCTATTCTGAGGAATTGTGATAAAATACTTCGAGTTGGTGAGTTGATCAGCTCTTGCACACCAGGTGAAAGAACCCTGCTTTAGGAGCAACAAGGTAAAAAGATCATAAATTTGGCAGAAGCACATCTCCTTTGGCTGATATCTGTCAGTCTCCAGCCTCTTGTGCCCTTATTTTCATGCCTTACAGCACAGCACCTTGGCTGCAGCAGGTACATCATTACCTTCCTTACAGGGTTCAGGGAAGACTTGGTCAACTGCCAGTCACCTTTGTGTGTAGGGGTGAAAGGGTGAGAGTGAGGGAGGGACTCTTTATACCAGGAGCTGGAGTGGGTCTGCAGCCTTTGCAGATTGTTTATACAAGTGGTACCAACTGGGGAGCCTGGCATTCGAGGGCAGCTACTGGGCAAATGGGGTGTCTGAGCCCAGCTACTGGAGACATTTATAGATATATATATATATCTCTACTCTTTTCCTCCTTTTTTTTTTTTTTTTTGGACTGACATCCTGTGCTGTAAAGCAGAGACTCACAAACTCCTTAGAAATCTTAGATAAATCAACAGAGCAGGAAAACATTCTATACCACAAAATGATCTAGACTTGAAAATTCTTATAATCAAAGTCTGTGTATCATTGTAGAGAAATACATTAATTTCTCAACTACTTAGTATGCCATCGTATTTTTCTTGAAATTGAAACACTGTGATGTTTATCAACATGCAATGGTGTTTGTTCATTATGTTGATTTTTATTACAGGATCCCACAATTTGAAATAATTATGAAAGAAACAACAGAAACAGATTTTTGATTTTTCATTGTTTGTGGCATCTGTAGGAAATATGTCGGCTTGACATCAACTGTTAACAAGCGTTATTTAAAATTTAAGGAAAAACAGTTGTAAATTATAAACATTGTCTATAATAGAGCTTTGTAGTTTACATAATTATATTCTGTGAAAGAAGGGAAGCAAGCTTGGTCTGACTTCATTTTTCCATTAGAAAAGATTCAACTGTCTTCATCCCATGATACCAGCTGCACTGTGCTTTGTATGAGATCACTGTGTTTAATTTCAATAGCCTGCAGAAAGAGTTTATTTTTTAAGTCCTGTCTTTTGCAGATGTGCCAAGGGAAAGATAATTTTGGTTTCGCTAATCATATGCAGAAAGCTAGCCCTGTTCTTAAGCTTTACTTTGTATGGTGCTTCCAGAATAGCCCGTATAGAAATCACAGTTTCAAACTGAAGTACATTTTAAATCAATCTGTCTCCCAAAAGGATTCTCCAAAAGTGCTTAGAATTTGTACTAAATATGAATATTTTTTTACTCACGGGTATACTAAATGCTATTTGAAAAGAATGTGTGTATAAAGACTTCGCAAATATATGACCAATATTTAAAGAAAATGGTATTAACAGATGATGACAGGAACATAAAATTTGACTCAACAAAACTTTTAGATACAATCCCGTTGTACGTTCATCAAGAACTTTCATCACTGAGCCCAGCTTTACAGTGAATACAACAGAACAAATTATCCTTTTTCAAGATAAATTCTCATCTTGCTATTTTAACTTAGGCTAAATGTTTATGAAACAAAGCCTATGAATTTGTAAACTTTAACTCCCTTTAATTATCTGAAGGTATAGTGTATTTTCCTCTTCACAAATGCTTAAAAATAAGGCCATAGTTTTATTTCATGTTTCCATTAGACAAGGGATAGTACTTAAAGTAATGGCTCTTGGAACTACAATTCTGTCCTGTGAATATTAAATGAAGGTTTTAAACTTCTGTCTTGGCAATACAGACGCTTAATTAAATAATTTTACACAAACTTCTCTCATTGTAACTGAAAATCAACTTTAGATGAATTATTTCCTAAACTTTGTGGAAAATTGGCAAAGTGTTAATTAATTAACTAAATAACCCAATTGACAAAACATTTAAGATATTCAAAATGTAAAACTGTAACATTTCATTTGAACAAATTAAAAATCAGTAACAATGTTAAATGTACTAAGATTAAAATAATCTCTGTAATTTTTTTCTGTATGGCAAATATTTCTGATTGTATCTTTCTTGTTTTGAAGTCAAATTCATTACTGTTTTTATTAACAACAATCAAACTTTGAATGCATATGCATGTGCTTGGAAATAATTTGAAATTATCTGATTCAGAAAAGGAAAACAGATTAGATTAAATAAAGGGAGAGGAATGGAACATTCAGTCAATTTTATTGTATGGATTGGACAGCAAGACACACCTGCACCTAGTGGCAAAAAACTCCAAAGAATTCTCAACAAATATGAATAGCAGCAGTAAATGCAGCTATATATAAAATACAGTACATTCTTAAAATTATTATGTGAAAATACTACGTTAGCTTGTGCAACATCAATAACAAAGTGAGCTTTCTAATCTTCAAATATTATTTGTGCCTTGAAATGAAGGAGCAGAGAAATAATGAGACCATTTTTTAATGTTAATCCTTTCTTAGAAGATTAGAAAGTAAAACTACCCAAGCAGATCCTGACTATTTCTTAGAGCAAGCCTTTAATCACATTATAATGTAGCTGAACACAGCTTGGTCGGGTGCTTATTTAATTATAATTAAATGCTTGCAACACGTGTCAGTGGCAATATCCCTATTGCTAGATATCAACACTAGGATATATGTCTAATGATGATTCCAGACTGAAGCTGTTGAGAAGTGTCTTGAACATAGTCTCGGATGGATTATATCTGAGAAAAGAAATTGCAAAGAAAAAAACCCAAACAAAACAACCCTAGTATTGTATTACCAATGATTGGGAAAAGTGCTGGAGTAAGAGCTTGAGAAACCTATAGACTTTATTTCTACATAGATTTATCATTGAGAAAATTTCTCTACATTGAAGTGTTCTCTGCATTTTCAATTATTACTCTCAAAAGTTCAAAGCACTAGTGTAGTTTAGGTAGAATAGGTATTCCAATCTGAATCCTATAGAGATGCCATATTTGCTGTTAAATTTTCCACCACCCTATGGTATAGCTCCTTCCATTTTTATTCAGAAAAAAAAAAGATTAAAATATCTTAGTTTAATCCAAGTTTTAAATATGAATATTTGAAGTTTTGCATATGATTCTCTTCCAGCTTCAATAATAACCTGGAGGTGTTTTTATAAAATCATGTTACTTCCCCCTGAGGACTAAACTGTTCATGTGTCACAAGGAGATCTTTGATTTCAGTGGGTTTGATAGTGACATAAATAAAGTTAGTGAAATGGCAAAGAAATGCCACAAAATCTGGCAGATCAGGCGAATGTGTGTGTAAGGAGACTTACAATAATCTGTAACCAATATACAGAGCTATTTGAATCAACTGTCTATTCACCATCGCTTAATGCAACATGGCCTATGCCAAATTGTCTAATGGTGTAGACAGCTCTTTCAGAAAAGTCTATGCAGTCTTCTGCAGGCTAGCAGATGTGTTAAAGGCTTACTCTGTAGGGTGACATCTGGTAGTCACTGATCTACAACAATTCAACACCTACTATTGAATGCTGGATGTCCCCTAATTATCATGTGATTGATGCCGTAAATACTATGCGTGCCTTCTTCAGATAAACAAGTCATTCCAAGGAAGATAGTTTCTTTTTGTATTTCTGAATTGCCTCACTACAGCATCATTCAACCCTTCTTAGAACAGTATAAACAGGTGATAGTCTGCAGTCTTTACCAGGCTTGGCACCTCTTTGTTACGTCACATATGTAAGCTCCCACCAGGCTTTAATTTTCTCTATAGGTATTGTCTGGGAAACAAATAGGCTCTTTGGTGCCTCTTGGCAAGGAGTCTGTCGCACTTGGACACAAAAAGAAGCACGCCAGACTCAAGTTCAGCCAGGTCAAAGCCAAAGCCAGGAAAGGGCCCCAGCCGTTTATTCTTTTCATATATATATGTGTGTCTAGGATTGACCATGGATTCGAGGATGAGGTTACCACCTCTCCAACCACACTGGTCAACTGAAAAGTCCATCAAACTTTCTCCGCCTCAGGAGGAAGAATGAAAACAATAGGAACAGTTAACAAAACATGACTATGTTTACAGAAAGTGCGTGAGAAACTCTGTCACAAAAATGAAAACATTGAAAGACTGCAAAACTCAGGGCGACAGGAGTCTCCAGGTAGAGAGTTACTAACACACTGTTCTGGTGACAGTAGTTGTAAAGCAGGTGGGTGTTTAGACCAGTTTTATATGGCTGGTCTTTCCATTGGTCTAGCCTGATACTAACTCTTCTTTCATACTTCAACCCCAAGGCATCTTACCTGTTATGTAGTGGCCCTTCCAGGAGGAACGGGAGGATTCCTCCTGCAATGAGCAGAGACAAGAGTTATGTGTCCTTTTTCTCATGAGTTGGTTGAGTCTGTCACCTCAGGTTTAGAAGCAAGCTTACCATCCCTTTGCAAAGTCTGAAGTCAGGGTTCTCAGCTTCTGACATTTGTGGATTTGACAGGTGGATCACTTGGAGGAGAAGGAAATGGCAGGATGGTCACACTCAAAAGAGTTGTAGTCTGTGGCTTGATATCAGGGAGGATGTCGATGACAAGTGGTGTTCCTCAGAGGTCTGATTGGGACAAGAATTATTTAAATTTTTGTCGGGGACATGGACAGTGGGATTCAGTGCACTCTCAGCAAGTTTGTGGATGTGGTTTGTGTGGTGTGGTTGATACTCTAGAGGGAAGCGGGGGAAGTGATACCATCCAGAGGTACCTTGACAGGCTAGCTAGATGGGCCCATGCAAACCTCATGAAGTTATCAAGGCCAAGTGCAAGATCCTGCACTTGGGTTGGGACATGCCCAAGCACAAGTACAGCTGGGCAATGAGTGGGTTGAGAGCAGCCCTGCAGAGGACTTAGGGTTATTGGTGACTAAAAAATTATATGTGGGCTGGCAATGTGTGCTTGCAGCTCAGGCCAACTGTATCCTGAGCTGCTTCAAAACAAGCACGGCCAGCAGATTGAAGGAGGTGATTTCCCCCTCTACTCCCCTCTCATGATGCCACCTGGAATATTTGATCCAGCTCTGAGGTCCCTAACATAAGAAGGGTATGGACCTGTTGGAATAAGTCCAGAAGAAAGCCACTAGATCAGTAGAGGACTGCAGTACCTTTTCTATCAAACCTCTAGGTTTTGTTCAACATAAAGAGAGGGTCTGGGGCCACCCTCTAGAACCTTCCAGTACCTAGGAGGAGCCTAAAAGAAAGCTAGAGAGGGACTTTTTACAAGGGCATGTAGTGATGAGAAAAGGGGTGACGGCTTTAAAATGAAAGAAGTGAGGTTTTGATAGGATTATTAGGAAGAAATTCTTTACTGGGAGGGTGGTGAGGCACTGGAACAGGTTGTCCAGAGAAGCTGTGGATGTCCCATCCCTTGAAATGTGCCTAAGCCTAAGCCTCAGGGAACAACTTCAACTTTGCCAGTCCTGGCCCTCATGAGGGTCTCCAATCACACTGCTATGGTTACAAAGCAAGAGAGGTGGAGTTTCAGTGTTGCATATTCAATACCATTATGGAATTGTTGTGTGTGTAGCTGGGGAGGGGCAGTTTTTGACAGAGAACACCAAGACACAGGAAGTGGATTTTTTTTTGGTTTGCCCCACTCGTGGAAGGGGAGTGGTGTTGTGACCTTTAAAAACCGGGAGCAGAAGTGCAGGAAGCTCTTCCTGCGCTTCCTGGCTGTAAGGCCCCAAAAAGCTTTCTCAATGAGACTATTAAAAGGGCTTATGGTTTTTGATGTACTCTGAGTTAGACACACGAAGAAATGTTCTCAAGAGGTCAAAACAACATCTTGCCTTTTGTCCAAGGGGGGACATGCAGTTGCTTGGGAACCGCAGCCATCTTGTTTTATTCTTCCTTTTTCGTTAAACAATGCCCTCTTTTTTACAATTTTCTTTTTATTGCTGTGTTTATTGCTATCTTCTTTAGTAAATTGTGATTCTGATGGTTTTAAGTTATCTTTCTTTGTTTTTCCCCTTCACAGTTGTGGAGGAGGGAGGGGTGTGTTCAAGCAGACTTAACCTTTTCCCCACTGAGGTTTTTTTTTCCTTTGAAACCATTACACACACCGTATCCTCTGGAGGGAAAACTCAGCCAAACATAAACAAGCCAGGAAGTTCCTGAAGGGCACTGATGATAAATTTCTCCTCCAGCCACTCAGTTTTGCATTTTCTGCAAACTTGATGAGAGTTCCCTCTGTTACAATGTCCAGGTCACTACTGAAGAGCTGAACAGTATTGGACCCAATACTCATTCAATACTCTACCAATACACACCACTATTTACTTATCTCCAACTAGACTTTGTTCAACTGTTCACAACACTCTAGGTGCTGCCAAACAATTTATTTTCAGTTTACCTCACTGTCCACTTACTTGAACAGCACTTTCTCAGCATAGCTAAAATTCATAGCTATAAAAAGGAGAAATAGAGCACGGGCATGGTTATCTTCATTCTTTTCTTCTGAAGCAATTACAGAATTTGTATTTCATATTTAGAAGAGCTTTCTTCCCTCTTTTTCTTGACTAAAGAATTCTCTTCAGTGTTTTCTCTCAGGTAGTTCTAGTTTTGGAGTCAATCCATAAAGAGTTGCCAATGATTTGATTTGACAGTCCCACACATACAAGAAAAAAACCAAAACGGACCCAATATCATCTACATGGGTCTAAAAGTAATAACCTTGGGTATTATTCTGTACTTATAAATCAAAAGTTATAGTATAACCTTGTAGCAAGCATGAATGATGCTTTAGCCTTTTTTTTCTACCCCACCTTTATAGAAGTGCAGTCTCTTGTCCTTTGGTTTTTTATTTAGTTAAAGGACAAAGATAAGTAACCAAAGACATAAAACTATTGTACATTGATCTCAAAGCAAAAGAAGAAAAAGCTTTCTAAAAGTCTCTAGCATTTTTAGGTGTATCTTTAAAATAAAAAATAGACTTTATTTTTTCGTGCTTTTCAGCTAGTTGCATTTTAACACATTTCAAGACTTGTCACTTGTTTACATTTTCAATTTTTATTTTAATGAGTGTTAGATAAATGATTGACCTGTGTATGAAAAAAAAGAAAAAAGGGTTTACTTGGGGTAAATTATAGTCTAGAGCATTTTCAAAGGGTTGTCTGAATCCTCATTCTGCAGATCTATTATGACAGACTGATGTCAGTACCTCACATTTGGCTCAGAGGTACATGTAAGCAAAAAAAGCAAACCAATCTGGATTCAGACTGACTGTTTTAATCACCAGCTGGCTAAGACTACTAAACTATACATTTCCCAAGGAAAGATTATAGAGTAGAAAGCCCTAATCCCCATACCACCTCCAGATTCTCATGAATTAATGCATTAGTTCATAAATAAATTACATACTCAAACCTCCGCCTAAACTATGTTCAGTCATTTCCTTGCATCCCTACGGGTAGCTGAGTGTTCACTCAGATTTCTTTAATTACTAGTTGACATCAGAAGGAACATTGAACTTTCTCTCTTCCCTCTCCCCATATCTACACTACACACTGAATATTTTTAGTAAAACCAAAAAAAATGGATGGATGGTAATGAATGGGCTACATTTTTACTATTTCCTGAAATAACACTTACTAATCATTGAGATGTAAATATTAAAGGTCATATTCTAATGGCAAAAAGATAATACTTAGGGTATTACAAGTTTTAAATGGTATTTTTCTCTAATTTTTTAGTGGTCAGTAGTGCAATATTTTCTATTATTTTTCATACTTTATGCTATCTGCTAATTAAGGAAAAATCTGTCAGTATTCAGTTACTCAATTCTCTGGAAGAGTTAATAGAATAAGCAGCCTATGATATTGGTAGGCACCATTTCATTCATTGACTGTCTTAGGAAAGAGTAACAGAACTAATTCTTTGTACCTGTTTGTATTGTCAAAGGCTGAAAGAGATTTGATGATTTAAACAACAATTTTACTGTGGCTGTCAGACTGAGGAAGAAATTTCAAGTTCTGTGAAGAAGTAGAATTTAATGTGTTTTCCCTTTATTAACGTCTACTACATGACTTAGGCATCTCTACATGGTTGGTGTTTTTTGAAGGCATCAAATTATTATGCATTTACCAGGAAGCCTGAACAAGAAAATTAAATAAAGGTTCTTTTCGCTTTCCAAGATAGCTCAAGATTTGCTTCTGGTTATTTTTTAGTAGAATAAATTAGTATAAAAATACTAGTAAGAACTTAATATAATGTCTTAGATAATCCAGCCAGTTTCATTTTGAACCACAAATAATTACATTCTATTGGATGAGGCTGAGCAAAGTAAGTCAGTGGATACTTAAAGAGATGGGAGTATTTTTCAGAAAGAAAAGTAAAATAGGTGACATTAACACCTACATTCAGGCTTTCAATCTACAGGCTTTCAATCTACAAAATTAAGATGATCTGAGGACTAGATCACTTCTCCTATGAAGATGGGCTGAGAGAATTGTTCAAGCTGGAGAAAAGAGAAGAGAGAAGAGAAGAGAAGAGAAGAGAAGAGAAGAGAAGAGAAGAGAAGAGAAGAGAAGAGAAGAGAAGAAGAGAGAGGANGAGAAGAGAAGAGAAGAGAAGAGAAGAGAAGAGAAGAGAAGAGAAGAGAAGAGAAGAGAAGAGAAGAGAAGAGAAGAGAAGAGAAGAGAAGAGAAGAGAAGAGAAGAGAAGAGAAGAGAAGAGAAGAGAAGAGAAGAGAAGAGAAGGCTCTGTAGAGACCTTACAGCAGTCTTCCAGTACTGCCTAGAGGGGACTTTAGTAATGAGGCCTACAGCCATGAGATATGCCATGAAATACATGGCAAAGGGATTTCCATGTGCATGCTGGCCTGTTGCTAGGCTTTCAGAGGCCAGATGACCATTACCACTGCAATCAGTCAGGAGGAAGAGGGGGAGAGGCTAAGGCATCATGGTTCTGTCCTGCCCTTGCACAAGACCCACAGTCTATATTCCCTCTCTTTATAACTCTCAGTGTCTCTCATTCACATATAAAGTGGCTGACCCACTACCATTTATGGCAGCAGTAACAGATTATTTGACTACAGTTTCACCTCCACTTCTCTAAAAAGTATAAATTGGCATTTGAAATCCTCCATGGCAAAGGATGAAGATACAAGCACCTTGCAAACAAGTTGACATGCTTGTTCCTCTCTCCTCCCCAAAGCAAGGACAACTCTTTGGTAATATTTGAGTCTCTGGCTGCATTGTAGTATACCTGGGAACACTTGTACATAGACCACTATGCACAACTGACTGCACCCATGGTGGGAGTGGTTGCAACTTAATGATCTTTAAAATTATCCCTTCCAACCCACACCATTTGTCTAGGACTTTATGACCTAGAAGTCCTAGACAAAGAACTGTTGACTAAATAGTGGTACATTCAAAGGCTCTGAGCAGCAAGAAGGCAGTTAATAAGAATCTGAACTTCTATTGCTAGGATGATGCAGATGAAGATGCATAGAGAGATTTTGTACTAATACCTACTTGGACAATCTCTTTGTGTTCCTCCAAGACTACCTGCCATTCCTTCCACCCTCTGTAGACTTCCGTTTTCTGCAGGAGTTTATCCAGGAACTGCTTGTTCATCTATGCAGACTTCTTGGCATTTTTGCTGACTTCTTCTTTGTTGGGATGCATCACTCCTGAGCTCAGAGGAGGTGATTTTTGAATATCAGCCTGCTTTCTTGGGCCCCTTTTCCCTCCAGGGCTCCGTCTCATGGCACTCTATCAAGCAGATCCCTGTAGAGGACAAACTCTGCTCTCCTGATATCCAGGGTAGCAAGCTTGCTGTGTGCTCTCCTTGCTGCCCTAAAGATCTTGAACTCTTATCATTCCATGCTCACTGCAGCCAAGGCTGCCCTTAGGTAATGGACTTCAAACAATTTTTCAAATTTGCATGTCAAATGAACATGAACAGATGTGACACGCACAAAAAACCCCCGATAGTGGTGAAATACTAACTGTGATATATTTTCTAGAAATTTCTTTGTTAAAATTCTACAGAGAACGTGTAATTAATGAAATTCAACTTTTAGATACAGATTCACAAATTCAGTCTGATAATGTGTTAAACAGAGATCCCCATTTGTTATATGTGATCCCTGATAAAGATCCTGCAGATCAAATTTAAGCCCTAAGCTTATCCACCTTTTTCCAGTAGTGATGTACCAACAGTAGCAGTATCACCAAAAAAACCCAAGCTTTTTGGAAGTTGCCTTGTCAGGCCGTGACTCAATATATACACATATGCACAACTCTATCCTATGTAGCCTTTCATCACCGCTCAACTAATACTGAACATAAGTAGACTGGCAGATATTAGCTGATTTACTAAAATTTTTGCAAAATTAATTCCAAATTTATTTTTTTAATATTTCAAATTTTTAATACATGAACATCAAAAAAAGCATTGAAAGAACTTATATTTTTAGTTATTCTATTTTAAAGGTAGCATCGGTGTGCTGTGATGAAAATAATAATGCCTAAATATGTTTTCCTAACAACACTGAAATTTAAGCCTCACATAGGTTCAAGTTACATACTGTGTATGATAATGGATACTGAATAGCAATTGTATTGATTTTCACTTTATTATTCCAGCCTTACTGTCATGTAAATGGAATTACAGATGGACCCACAATTTATGGTATTTAAATCCAGTTCATATCATGGGAATTCTTATTTTTCAAAAAAAATATTAGTGGATTTCAAATCCTTGAACCATGGGAACTGTACTTTTATTTCCTTTAATTTTCCAATTAAATAAATTAAATCAAGTTCTTAGTCCCCATGGGAATACACTTGTTAGCTATAGTACTGCATATTTTTTCTTGTCTCTTAGGAGGTAGAAATTTTGAGCTATCTTCATTAATATTCACAAAATCCAGTAGCTTCCTGGATCCATCTCATACAAAAAGCCTAAGGAAGGTCAAACAGAGAGGTGAAGCAGAGAAAATTAATTTCTTGTGAAGAAAGGGAAAAAGAAACACTGCTTCTGCAGACTCCTGTCTTCAAAGTCATATCTAGAAAATACCTAGTTTTACACTGAACAAGTCGGCTGACAAATAATTTTATAAAGCAATAGTGAAGTATTAAAGTTTATTATTAAATAGCCAGGAAAATATACTTTATAAATGTTTTGCAGTTTCCTAGAGTAGTTTATTAGATTTCATACAGAAAATTATAATTCATCTGTGGATCAGTTTTATAGAATTTTAAAAGATGAAAACATAAAATAGAACTAACACAAAAATAGGTACATATATGACTTATTGATACGGCCAGGATATAAACAGGGGACTTTGGTGGGTTGACCTTGGCTGTCTGCTATACACCCACCCACCCTACTCCTCAACTAGACAGGGAAAGAACACAAGATGGAAAGGCTCTTGGGTTATGATAAAGACAGGAAAATCACTTACTAATTACTCTTACAGGAAACCAGAATTAATGCAGGGAAAATTAATTTAATTTATTGCCAATTAAAATTAAAGATGGATGGTGAGGAAAAATTACAAAAACCTGACACTTTCATCCACTGTCAGGGTTTGGCACGGACCCAGTGCCAGGCACCCACGAGAGTCGCTTGCTCACCCTCCCCTGCCACAGCTGGGCAGAGGAGAGAGGGGAATAAAATTAACAAAGGCTTCATTAGTTGAGGTAAGGACCAGGAGAAAACACTTAAAGGGCAAAACAGGCTTAACTTAAACTTACAATGTGAATTTATTGCTAACAGAATCACAGGAGGATCATGAGAAATAAAATAAACCCTTAAAAACACATTTTTCCCCCCAGCCCCTCCCTCCTTCCCACGGACAGTGCAGGGAGACAGGGCATGGGGGTTTGGTCAGTCCATCACCGAGATTCTCTTCCGCTGCTCCGGGAGAGGAGTCCTTCCCTGTGAGGCCGTGGGGTCCCTCCCA
>VZRO01005380.1:377545-415084 GCA_013397915.1 Daphoenositta chrysoptera
CCCTTTTTTTTTTTTTTTTTTTTTTTTGGGGGGGTGTACGCTGTCTTAATTAAGTTAATAGTAATAATGTTATCACTAGCTCAGTTCATTAATGATGCTAATAACAGCAATACAGTGGGTTTGATTCCTATATGGCCCATTCACTTAAAATTTGGACTCAATGATCCTTATGGGGCCCTTCCAACACCGTGATTCTGTGATCATCGTTCAAGAAACTACTATACAGGACTTATTCAGCTCAGGTTTTCTTCTATAAGCATTGTTGCTCAGAATGTGAGCTCATTACCCAGTGTGCAGCATCAATTCATACACCAAGGTGAGGTATTTCCATTTTTTTAATTGAGTTTGCACAAAGTAGGGAGTACACAGTAACCCACAAAAGGCTGGCTCCCTGATCATCAAAAATTTACACTATTTATAGCTTTTAACAAACAACGGCATCAGCATTCATTGGTTATAGAGTACATACTGAGTCAGTAGTCACAATCTCCCACACCAATTACTTTTCCACCAGGTACTGCTCAGCTCTGCTGACTTCATTCCTGGTGGCTATTGTCCAAACAGCCCATTCATCTTGGGATTGTCCTCCCTTTTCCTTAAAAGATTAGCCAAGCATGAAACATTCACAATACAATTACTTAATCATAACTGTCCAGCTACTGCTACTGATTAACAATTTAAAAAAAAAAAATTGAAAAGTTTGATTCGAATTTTGAGGGACTCAGATTTTGAGTGGCTCAATATAAGTGCGATGGTAAAAGCCATGATACTACTCGTAAATTACTGTGCTTCCTAAAGCTAGAATACAGTCAGAATCTAGCAATGGTTTGTAAGTCTTGAGCTAATGAGGAGATAGCATAAAAGAAGTAGCCAAATCTAGATGTGGAACAAAGAGTAATTTTGTAGAATAGGTATCTGACCCATTCCCTGCTAAGCACCAACACAGTCCCTTACAATTAGTATTGAATTTGTCATCCCGTATAAAAGAAAGAAACATTCTGTGTAGCATTTAAGTGTGTATTTAACATTAAACTTTCCCTTGATTATGGATTGACTTAAAGAAATGGTTACTGTTTTCTTGCATGGTTTCCCTAGGCCTACAAACCAAACCATGCAGGATATTTTAGGAAATCCAGTATCTTAGAATGCATTAAAATATTGCCTAACATTTTCCTGCAGCTTTGCAGAAGAATATCCTTTGAATAGGGCTCTTTATATAAATCAGTGGATCTTTTACTAAGACACAAATATTTAATTCATATTTACATGAAAAATGGAGTGAAGGGCTGACATGCTGGAGAGAATTTTCATAGATGTTTGTTTGAGTATGTGTCATCAGTAAGAAAACCTTTAAAAAACAATGTATGTATTATATGCCTGATTATATCATGGCTTTTATATAGGGGTTTTTTCAATCTTATGATGAAGTCACTACATCATTTTTTACATAAGATATTGAGAGGGGTGATCAATAGTTAACTCATCTAAACACAGTTAACTTTTAGGAGACAGCAAATGTTAATTACAAAAGCTAACAAGCAGGATTCACTTTAATCTTGTCAAGATAAGAGGAGCAAAAATTTGTTGAAACCAGCACAAAAAATGCCTAATCATCCAACGAAGGACTATGCATGCTCCAGAAAGAAAGGTGAAAAGTGCATCATGATGAAGACTACTAGCCTTCATCAAAAAGACCCCCGAGGAAGAAGAGAAGCCTTCCTCAGTGTGACCACCAGGGTACACAGGGCATGCGTGGAATGTGTGCTAATGATATTAATGACTTCTGAGAACTAATTTGTATAACCACTCCTATCCCAAGGAATGTGTTGAATATTTATGAATTTACCCATAATACTGGACTGTATGGAGAGCTGTGTGTGTGTGTGTTTGGAGGAGTGATCCCTTACACCCCCGATGCCAAATAAAGCAAATACCCGCTTCTCCGACTCTGTCTCTGAAGTGTCCCCCAGCCCGGTTTGGGGTGGTTCAGTACACACTTCTTCCATGCTCAGTGAAAGCTTTTTATACACATACAGTGAATAACTATAAAACCCCTTCTACTATAAAATACAATATGCTTGTAAAACTTCTATTTTACTCTATTTTAACAATATAAATTAGATGCAATAAATAAAACCAGTATCTTTAACTATCACTTAATGAATTATTTATTTACTCATTTTTTTGTAAATTTCTCAAACCTTTTCAATATACAAAGAGACAATTTGTGATTGTTTTTTCCAATTTCTTTTTTAAAGCAATGCATATGAAAGGTGACTGATGAATCCACTGGAAGAACTTCTGAACTCTTTGCTCCAGTCTATTTCAGTGGTCAACCTGATTGCAAAGGGTAAGCAAGATACATGCTGCTATGTCTTTTGCACCCCATAAACCTCTTCAAATCACAGAAGAACTAATCAATGAAAACCTTCTAGAGGCTTTATGAGTTTCACTCTTTAAAAATTTAAATTTTCACCCACTTTCCTTATTTAAGAAATTTTGAGGGGGTGAGGTAGGGAATCAAACTGCATTTTGAAAGTTGTTTGCATCATAATAACAGTTTCTCAACAGTAATCTCATATTCTCTCATTGCTTTCTAATTACTACTTAGCAAGCAGATTAAGTTCCATTGTGTTTCAAAGTAGCTTTAACTTGCTGTATTGCTTATCAGTATAACCAGCTGTTCAGTGGTAGATTCGGTGATGACGGCATTTTTAATTGCTTTTTTCGTTTGGCTAAGTAAGTTCAGATGGTCACTAATTAGTTCTGTCATGCTGAGGTAGTTTTGTTATGAACAATGCAATCAGTGTTTCATTGAAAAGACAATTTTCCTGAGATCAACACTGCTTAATTATCCCTAGGAATCTGTCCTCAGTTTCTTTTTTTGTTATCACTGTCATGAGTAAGGTGATATGAATTAAACTGAACTGCCACTTAAAAGAAAGCTTCTACTAGTGCACATAATGATTTCTCATTTTCCTCTGCTCAAAAGCAATCAGCTGAAACAGTCATAAAGACTTATTCTTTATTAAGGTCTATGCCTTGCTTTAGGGCAGACCAAGTTATTTCAAAATTATAAGGCATTGAAGAAGTTTATGATATTCACATTTGTGTCTGTGTATCTCTTACATAAAGCATAATGAGATGACTGGCTTATTCTTAGGTGTTTTCATCTTATTCTATGTAAGAAAATAGTCTTCCTGAAATACCAGAGAGAGTCGTAATGGCTGTTTTATTCAAGGTAAGTAAAAAGAAATAAAAAATCAAGAAATGCCATTGAAAAATCATGAATAATAATTATTTTTTCAATGTTTACTTTTATTGAAAATCACGTGTTGATTTTTTAAAAATTACATAGTAATGAGTTTGTATCTTATAGTACAAAAAACTCAGTTGGAGACTAAAGGATCAATGGAACTCCTAGCAGAAGTTTTACTTGCAGATTTTTAAATACCTGCGCTTTTTTTCTATTCTTCATTAGAGATCCTCTTTGACAGATCTTTTATAATGCTTGTTGATTATGAAATCAAATGCATATTGATTTAATTGTTACTAAAGATTTACTTGTAATGTATAATTTCTCCGGCCAAGATATGTAAAACTTTTTGGTAAACTTCTCTGAAACACCAAGAAAGTACCTAAAATCGACTGTATAGAGCTCAACATTTATATAGTAGGATTTTTTTTATTCATTTCTTAATTCCTTACCAGTTTGTGTAACTTTAACATGGAACAGTGTCTCTTGACATTCTCACAAAGCTGTATCTGTTTCAGTTTTATGTTTATAAATATGTGGAAATGCTCTATGGTATTTTGGCAAGACAATTTATGTGCTCAGGCTAACAACTGTTTCTGTTGACTGTGGGATCAAATCACTAGAGGATTATTGATGAAAGATGTGAAAAAATTGAGCTAAAAATTGTATCTTGCAGGAAAATAAACTGTAAGGAAGGCTGGGAAAAACATATTGTCATGAACTGTCTGGGGAATATTCAGCTGCATTTAGTCATTTTGGGTGCAGTATGTCATGGAAACTCCATAACAGCAATTTCCATCTGAAGATTCAGATGTGAAGGTAGGACAGAAAACACAGTAATGATTATGCGGCACTGAAGAGTGACTGTACCAGTGGCATACAAAAATGCGTTTATACCCACTCATTGAGAAGAAAACAGAAAAATCCAGTTGTACAGAGAGTGACTCCATCCAGTCCAAAGCATTATTCTAGTATTAGTCACTCAATCAGAATTTCTTGCTTTTCATCAACTCCAATTTATAGCCCAAGAATATTGAAATCAAATTTATTAAGTATATAATGCATTTATGCTTGTGAAAGCAATCAAAAAACCTCTTAACATTTGTTCCAAATAAATATTTGATTACTCAACATTTGTCTGATTGTACAATAATTGTTCCCTGTAGACAAAAATGATGGCAGTTTAAATCAGGAGTACCAATAAGAGATAGCAGGAATAGAAACATATTAAAGGCACCTGAACACAGTTCTTATCAAAATATTCTTTATATATATTACATGTATATTATTTATATTTACATATATGAAAAGAAATGGAGAAAGTGAGTTTCACATAAATTATTTATAAATTCACATCATGAAGTAAGTGAACATTAAGTCACACAACTACTTAAGAATTGCTAAGCATTTACTTTGACTTAGAAGAATGCTAAAACTTGGAACACGTCTCTGAGTACTGTAAGACTGATGCTTTTTCTTTGTGAAGATATATAAGTTGTAAAATATGGAATAATCCTATTTTTCTAAATATGGTTAAATTTTCAGTCTGCATTAACCCTAACCAGTATGCAGCTTCTTTGTGGTCCTGAATTTACTGTAGGATGAGTAAAATGTGATTTTTCTAAAATAATAAACTACAGGATCATAGTATTCTAAGGGGTTGGAATGGACCTTAAAGATCATCTAGTTACAATGTCCCCTGCCATAGGCAGGACATCTACCACTAGACCAGGTTGCTGAAGGAATTATCCAACTTTGCCTTGAACACTGCCAGGACTGGGGTGTTCACAGCCTCCCTGGGCATTTTGTTCCAGTGTCTAACCACCTTCATATTAAAGAATTGCTTCCAGATATCTGACTTAAATTTCCCATCTTTCAATTTGCACCCATTATTGCTTGTCCTGTCACTATGGTTCCTGACAGAGAGCCTCTCCAGCTTCCCTGTAGGCCCCTGGGAGCCTGCTATGAGATACTGGGAGGCTGCTATGCAATCTGGCTGAAGAGCCACAACTTTCCCAGCCTGCCTTCCTAGGGGAGGTGCTCCAGTCGCCTTATCAACTTCATGGCCTTTCTCTGTACTTGATTCAACAGTTCTGTGTCTTGACATGGAACCAGACCTTACTTTGTCTTTAGAAAAAGGAAATGGATATATAAACTAACAATAGGAATCTTACATTCCTAAAACCAGTTTAAGATAATGTTGTAGGTTTGTATTTTTCAGGGAATTTTCTCCCATCTGAAGGGAAAACACTGTGAGGGGAGGGGGTTGTCTGGGACATTGATAGGGTCTTTGGTCTCATTGATAGGTTTTTAAAAAAAAAAGACATGGCCAAGCACTCTCACATACCACAGTAATGGCTTGGCCAGGGGAAGCTAGAGTCATGCCTGGGGGTTGGGGAAGCAGTTCGGGAGCCGTGGTGTGAATAAGCGCTATTTGGGAGCGGGCTCCAGGACTCTTGCCTGGTGGGTGGGGGACTGGTTGCCGGTCCCTTTTCCGGCTCGTCCCTTTTTCTTGTCAAGGAGAATGGTCATGTGTGTTACAGAGGGCATTTGGCTGCTACGGGGATATTGCTACCCCTTAGCTTGCCACCCAGAATGTCACCGAGACCCGCTGCTGCCTCTTCTGCCTGTGAGCTTTACAAGCAGGAGCCACTTCCCGTCCTCCCCCTCGCCCAAGCTCCCAACAACACCTCAGAAGGTTTTCCGTGCCCATGTTGGAGCGCCCCTGAGGCCAGGAGGAACCATCACAGCCCCTCTGCCTCGCCCGGACTCACTGTGGCATCTCTGCCCCGACACGAGCCAACAGCGCCCCTTGCAGGTTGTAAAGGGTAAATCGCCTGACGGGAGAGAAAAGGCTGTTACTGAGTTTTCTGCTTTTTTGTTGTTGCTGTTTTCCTGTCTTGAGATATATATGGATATATATTCTAGTAAAGAACTGTTATTCCTTTTCCCATATCTTTGCCTGACAGCCCTGTAATTTCAAAGTTATAATAATTTAGAGAGGGAGGGGTCATCTTTTCCATTCCTGGAAGGTTCTCACCTTCCTTGCAGACACCCGTCTTTTAAACCAGGACATATAGCAATACCAGCCTTTTATCCAAAACCAGTGACATAGGAAGGTTTTTTAGAGAGGTGGTTGTCTCAGAATGCAGTCTCAATCTCTTTACTCCTAATTCATGCAATTACTTAGAGCTGGGCAAGAATAAATATTGAGAGAGATGCTATTTTTACACTATAAATTAAGAAGGGTTAAAATATGAGCTCAAGTATTGTTCTGCAAGTATCTATACCTTGTAATGAATTTGAAACTTTCTTTCAATGTGTTTCCTTTTACCAACTGGCATTTTCACAGAAAATCCTAGGCACTCTTCAGGATACGTACATCATGTGTACCATTCCCAAAGGATGCTTTGAATGTGGCAGTCTGTCTTAGAGTAAAACAAAGTTTAGTTGTTTTACTATGAACTGGGTAGTTCTGCTTGGACTCAAAATCACTGAACATTTCCAGTCATACGCCTTGCCTGAATTCTATACTCAGTCTATACTTAGGAGTGTAGAGATGCACATCGGTCACTTACTGTTCAAAGCATGAAGGCAATCATTTGCAATTTTTGAACACAGTAGGTTTTTTTAAAAAGATAGATACACTATCTTAATGACAAAAAGAATTGGGAAATCTGCTCAGAATCATAGCACCAAGGATATGGTGTTCTTCTTTGCCTAAAAATACCAAGGGGATAGCAGCATGAGTCCTTAGTATCCAAATATCTCAGCAAGAGGGGTATGATACTAATAGATTATTCTTCCTCGAATGGGGATCTGCTTGGAGGGGGTTTTATGCTTGCTGGCATGCTTTCTACCCTTTTTTTAATCCATTATTTGCAACTCCATATTAGTTTTGATTTTATCACGTACAACTTGATTTACATATTACTTTACTTTCAGTGTAAACAACAAAACTTTCTTTGTCTAGCTCCATATCTCCATTTCTACAGCTGCACATTGGGAGAGTTTTTTAGCTGTGGAGCCTCTGGTGTGTGCTTGGGCCTCATCTCTTACTATCTCATGCCTATAGTTCAGCACACTGTATTCTCTGTTATCACTTCTTAACATCTCTGCTGTCATACCAGGGGTGATCATTGTACTTGCTTGACTGACATCATGTACTGTGTCATTACTCTGTAGTCAAAATCATCTTATTCTACACCTAACAACTACTTGTTGCTATTAATTATACATTAAAAAAAGATAGCTTTACCATACTAAAGTAAGTAAAAGGAATTAGCCATAATCACCTGGTCATTAGGAAAATTGTCATTACAGATAAACCAAGTGAAACATAGCTCCAGCCAGGTTGCAAGAAGTTCAAACTGAGCAAATCTGTGTCCATTCTAAGAATTTGCAAAATCAGCACAAAGCCTAGGGCTTCATACTATCTGTGGCAGAACTGTATTACTGGGCTACAGGGCTATATTTATGGGATGTAAAAGGCACAGGGTCAACAGCAGTTCCCTATAATCACATGAATTTGTATCATTGTAAAGAAAGTAATCCAAGATGCACTGTGACAGTAGGAATAGAATTCTTAGCTGCTTATAACAAGAAAAATATCTGCAGGGTAATTAAATCTTATATCCTGTCCCAGAATTATTTCTGCTGCTTTTCTTTCTTATAGGATGAATGGTTATACCATCTTCTCAAGGGGTAGGAGATATGGGATTTAAATCCTTGCCTATGTTTAGAAGTACCTTGATGTCTCTAGGACTTCTGATGATAATACCTTCATGCCTCTGGAATTTGCTTTTAGTCAGGTGGGAATCTTCAGTATCGTAACTTTAAAACCTGCATCTGCCCTACTTTGAGGAAAAACCCCATGAATATAAGACACCATTTCCTATACATTTCACAACAGAAATCCAACACGCCAGGCTAATTCCAGGTGCCAGGAAGCACATCAGTCAGAGCACAAAGGTGATCATTTACATCTTTTAGAACATAATAATTTTACGAAAAACTTTAATGTTTTGTTTTTAGAGAATAAACTGCATCTACAAATCTGTAATTTACTTCCAGTAGCTATTTGGTCATATGACAGAAGTGAAAGAGGTGGTCAAATTTTCATTACATATACACTGGTATGACCCAGATTGCTGGCTATTTATGCAATGTTACATCAGTTAGAAACCTGTTGTGGACTGAAACCTATGTTCATTATGTTTGGATATCAACAATTAAGCAATTTTTAAAATGTATCAAATATTAACATTTTATTTTCAGGATGTATTAAACAACAACATAAACCAGTTTAAAATTGTTAAGGTTTTCTTTACATCAACCTTGGTAATGCTTTGGTGTAAAACTTTTTCTAAGCTGTAACAGTGCATAGTACAGTACAAGAGCTCAAAAGTGACACTATCCACTGGGAAAACATGCACAGACTACTACGAGTAAGTTAGAGATGGAAATCAAAATGGCTACTCAATATCAAAACCTTCCAAAAATATTTAATCAGTTTATATCACCTTCCCTAGCAAAAAGACCTGACATTTCAATAAGTGTTGCGACAGAGTAAGAGAATGGCTTTAATGTATTTCATTGATGAAATATCTTTTGAACTGTGTAAGAAAATATGCTACAATGATGAACCCCCAAGCTGTAGATGGCAAGACAACTCAATCATTCTCTGCACTACCCACTGCAAGCTTGACGGTACTACTTTTTAATGCATATTATTTTCTGGGTACTTCAAAGCAAAAGCACATGGCAAACCATGATAAATGAATACCTTTAAAGTTCTTTCTTGAACCCCAAAGAACTGATTCTTGCTATAACTGAAATTGGATTATTGCTGTTGTAGGAACTGAACAGTAACAGTCACCCCAGAGGCTTGTTCTGTGTTTACCTCTGTGAACAGCAAATCAGAAAAGTTTGACACCTTAAACACACACTCATTTGTTACACTTTCATTTTCTATAATTATTACTTTCTGAACTTGGATCAAGGTGCTCTGGCCAGACACTGTGTTGTTTCCACACCTTGGTATTTATTTCAAGCGTTCTGTGGGGCAGCCGGAGACTGTCCCAAGGTCAGGTGTGGTGAGGGGAACCAGGCCATGGGGCCGGGCTGGGGCTGGTCCAGGGCCGGCCCGCGGCTGAGGCCTGGCCTGGCAGTGACCACGGCCAGTCTGGGCAGGGCTGTGGGGAGCAGGCAACAGCTGGCGTGGGGACTGATGGTCATGGGCCTGAGGGAGCACTGGACTGGGGTCCTGGGCCATGGACGGGGTGGGGAAGGCCACAGGGTGATGGTCAGGGACAGTCAGGCCTGGTGGTGCCCCCAGGGCCCTGTCAACCATATTACCTCACCTGCTTCATCTGTTTTGGCCAGAACCGTGTGAATCCCTCCAGTAAGAAAGTTATTGTGCAACAGCCAGCCTTTCTGTCAGCTGAAACTGGGGGAGGATCATGTGTTATTTCTGAACCTCAGCTGTGAAACAGTGAGATGAAAGCATTTTGTACATAAGAAAAATATATTTTAAAAACCCCAAGCAAACATCAAGATTCAAGAGAAAGACACAAGGCATGTTGGTGATTTTTTTAAAAAAGCCCTTTCTCCTTCCTTCCATGAAGACTGTGGGACCCAGAGGGTCTTTGGAAGGAAGAGCAAAATGCTAGAAGGAAGTGATCTATACCAAAAAGTTTTGTATACTAGTTTTAACCATATTATAAAAGGTCTGTTCTTTATTAATTGGGTAGCTTGAGCAATAGTGTTAGTATTGTAACTTGGTTAATTAAAGGTGGGGTTTTTTCTATTTTAATTTCACTGCAAAAATATTAGCTAATCAGAGAATAAATTCTTGGCTTAAGGAAAATTCAAGACAAAAATCCAGAAAAAAATCTAACTTTTTCATTTCAGATGTTATAGTTCCCAGAATCTGTTGCAAAAAGTCTTTCTATGACATAAACAGCAATAAATGCTGCAATACACATAGAGAAAGAAAAATTAGCTTTGTCAAAATGAACTTCCATGAAGACAAGAATTATATAGTGCACCTATAAAGAGAAACAGGGAAGGAAGAAGCCTTGCTTTTCAGGGTGTGTGTCATCAGTCTCAGCTAAAACAAAGAATATCCTAGATCTTCAGGGTTGCACTGCAGATAATTCCTTTATTTGGTCTGGTTTATGATATTCAGTGCTTTAAAAATTACGAACAAGCTTCAAATTGTATTTTTGTATAAGGGTGCACTACTAGTAGTGGCATTTCCTAGAAATTACTTGAGTCTGAAAAACAAAACATGTTTTGTAAACTACTCAGAATCAATTTATATCAGTAGCAATAATATCCAAAGATTACAAAAAGTTTTGGGAGATGTTTGAGAAAACAAGATACAGATGCAAATTCATCTGGTTGTTGATACACTTGTTCATGTTAATAATACATCTTGCAATAAGAGTAAAATCATGACTTGGACACATAAACACATTCTTTTCAGGTGGCCTGTGGCAGTTTGTATGTATGCTTTTCCTGTGTAGTAACCTCCGTGTAAATAAAAAGTAGTTTGAAATACCATATTCTTCTGACTTTGAAAGTAAGCTAGTTTGCATTTATAAATAAGTATCAATACAGTTCCACGGAAAGTTGTCACTCAGTGGATGAACACATGCTGACTTCTAATAAATGACAAATTTCTATTTTACATTGTTTAGATACTAGTGAGTAAGAATACAGGCCAGACTTGGAAGATAATTTTGTATTTTGACTAAGCAGGACATTTTCTTATATGCAGTAAGTTATTGAGTTAACAAACATAAAACTCTACGTGTTTTACTACAAGCTAGGAGAAACTCAGACAAAAAACCATTGCAATAGAAAAATGGCATTATTTACACTGGCCAGTTAGGTTCTGTGACACTTTCTACTGTTTTTCAATCCACAGTCGAAGACCAGACTGTTGAGAATGATAATATACTGCAGGGAGGTCTTTCATTTAGAGCCACAATGAACTAATTTTTTCACTTAAGAAATTTTTGCACAGAACTTAGCTATCCATTTACATCTTGGTGGGGACAAACAGGAATTCTACAAACAAGATAGCACGTAGCAGGCAAAAGTATGACTTGGTAGTGCTTAATGTTAAAGAAATTCTGACTGCACAAGGAATTTTCCTGTGAGGAGCAAGCAGATGTACTTGATGATCCTTATGGGTCCCTTTCAACTTGAGACATTCTGTGACACTATGCCATATTGCTGGCCTTATTTTCCCTACAAAATCTCCATGATTTAATGGGAATTAAGAATGTTAAATTACTTAACTTCTAAGTAACTGGAGATTTTTGCAGGAGGTCAAAGTAGATCATCACAGTGATGCTTCCTGGACCTATAATTTACAAATATATAAAGAATAAAAATTAATAGGTGTAATATTAAAATCATGCCTGAAGAGTTTTAATGCTCTTACAAATCATAAAACATTCGTAAGTCTAGCTATGAAAATAGCTGTTAGTTTCTGAAAATAGCCATTAGTTTCTGAAGCATGAGGAAACCCCAGATTGGTGCTTCTTAAAGCATGTAAATTCTTGGTATTAGATTTGTGTTCCCTGTCCCAGATGAACGAGGAACAGAATTGCTTAAATGTCTGTCTTTCACATTTTCCAATATTTAACTACTTTAACATTGCATTGGAATGACAACACAGACTTTGTAAGTGAAACTTACTGTAGAGAGCTTTGCAGACAAATGCACTGGGCAGAGAGGTAATTTACTTGTCCTAACCTCTAAATTTCATATTCTGTGTTTGAAAGCCTTGTTCAGATTCATGAACAGTGGTGATGTGCTATTATGTCCTACATTTAATGTTGGTATGACATCAAGTATCACTGATGATACTTCTAAATATTTTTTGCAGAGTACCACAATACTTGCATAAAAAATTCCAGACCCCTTGTACATTTTCTGACATTCATCTTGACACTATTCTGCTAATTGGGCTGCACTGGCATTTTAACACAATCACTTCAAACCAAATTAAGTTATGGATGAGCGTTTGATTATCTTCCAAGGAAAGTGAATTCAAGAGAGCATGGGAAGAATACTTATTTATTATGCATGCTCTAGTTCTCAAAGGCATACTCATTTGAGAATTTGGAACTTACAAACTACAGACTGTAAATGTGCTATGAACTGTTATTGTATATACCAGGAACAGAAACGGACCTTTAAGGTCCAGAAAACATACAGTTGTATTTAATACACCAGTTGTCAGCAATAATTACTGCATAAGGAAACATGAAATACTTTGAGAAATGGCTGAAATGTAGGACCTTAACTTTATGGTGTAAAACATTTTACACCATAGTGATAAAGTTAGTAGTACATAGTAAAGTTAATAGTAGTATAGGAAACACGTTTTATAATTGCATATTCATTCTTACCTTCACATAGCACCTGATGCCATTGATGAAGTCTGCTGATATTTGCTTTCTAGACTCTAATATAAATTTTATCTTATGTATAAAAGAGACACATTACTAATAAGACTGTAGTGGATCAACCTTGTCTGGCCTTCAGGTGTCAAGTAGGATGTCCTCCTACTCACCTCATCAGCAGGATAGGGGGACAAAATAAGATTAAAAACTTGTGGGTCGGGATAAAGGCATTTTAATAAAGAAAAGCAAAGGCTGCACACAGAAGCAAATTATAACAAAAATAATTATTCTCTACTTCTTAGCAGGTAATGTCCAGCAACTTCCTGGGGAGTAGGACCTCAGTATGCATAGCAGTTACTGGAGAGACAATCTTCATGCTGTGCACACTGCTAAGCCATAGTCAAGACATTGGTGTGTACCATCTGAGCTACACAGCACATCTCTATAAGGACTGCTTATAAATATAAATATGGGACATCCTTCACAAAAGCAAATTAAATATATTCTTAAATTATCGAATATTTTAATCAATTCAATACTATAATCACTGGGTATCTAGCATTAACACTCTAATATTAACTATTGTAGAAGATGATCTTACTTTTGGGAAGGAAATATTGAGTATTTTTTATTTTTCATTACTATTTGTAAATTGAAACACTGAGTTTTGCATGGATGCTGAATCACAACTACATGAAAACAGGTATTTTATTGCTTTCAGTGGTGCCATTCCACTGATTGACTCTAGTCCTCCTCCAGCATTCTTCTAATTATCTATCTGCATCATCATTTATTTTGAGTAGTTCTCTTGGCAGGTAAACTCTGTCTGAAAATCACTTCTTGTGGAAATAAATCAGCAATGACAGCAAGATATAGACCCCCTCATTACCATGATATTGATTTCAAATGAACATTTGTCTTGTTAGTGTTCTTTTAATTGGAATTAGCATCATTACAATCCTGATCAATTACTGTATTGTAATTTCAAATTCTGTTTTTTCCATCTGCCCAATTAACGTGAAAGTGTGTTTTGTTTTGTTTTTCTAATCTTAGAAGCTAAGTTGAAACAGATGCTTAATTTCTGGAAATTAATCCATCAGACACAAACATTTTCAATATGTGTTATTTCAAATATTAAAGTCAGTTCTCTTGTACTGCAATCACATTTTGTCATGGCTTAGTTTTTAGTAGGAATAATTGAAAATAATTTTTAAATATGTGGAATTCCAAGATTTCTATAGTATACAATTTATTTTTTTTATTTAGTTGTGTGTTCTGGATAGTCACTCCAAGCACTACACAGGGTTTTGGAACACTAAAAAGGACAATCGAGAAACAGAACAGGAGGTGATGTGAAGAATCTCAGTTGATGCTTTTGCCATTTGAGGAATCATACATTCAATAGATCCTCAGGAAAAAACTGATTCTTTAGAGCTCTGAATCATACTGCATGCAGTTTTGAGTTGAAGGATGTTTTCCATACAATGAGAAATGTTTGTTGTTAAACGCTACACATTTCAAATTACAGGGCTACAGTAGCTTCATGACATCCTGACACATTTTCAAGATTTATTTTCCTGCTTTTCTTCACTTTCTTTTCACTTGTTTCATCAGTACGTATTAAGTGTTGATTCAAATATTTGATGCATTTATTCAGAAGAATATAACTTTCAGATGAAAGTTACATTACTAAAATGATTTTTTTTCTTCTGAGGGTCTAAAAAACATTTTTTCCCTTTTTTAATCTCAAAGTGCACCCATTACAAAAAGGGTAGAGTACAACAGAAGTCTTACTGCCTTCCAAGGAAGGCTCCAAATAACTATGGTGAGACTTTATAACAAGAGAAACAGAGTGACACTGGCTTTCAGATCAAGAAGTAAAACAGCATCCAGATGAGGAAACAGAGTTGACGTCTTTATTGGGATTCCTGAATAATTCGCTGTGATTTTAGTCAAGAAAAATCTCTTTGCAGAGTTCTTGGCCACCTTATGGGATTAATTTTCCTTTTTAAAGCCAATGTTCTATTTAGTAGACAGAACAAAGTGTTACTTTTTGTACTTTTGTGATCTGCCCCTGGAGGCAAGGGTAATTCAGGTTCTTGTTAATAGATTCCTTAGAGTGGATTAGAGTGACATAGCACTGAATGATTTGTGTTTATATAAACACATACATAAATACATGCACAGTTTCTTTTAGAGCAATTTGTTTACAAAGGAAAGGAGGTATTGGTTATTATTAATAGTAATATAGCAATATAAGAGTACAAAAATAACACTTAAGAAAATGTATAAGGAAAAGAAAGAGAAAGAAAGGATAAGAGTAGAAAGATATCATACTTGTGAATCCTGTGGTGAGACTTGGTTGTCCATTGAATGAAATTATGGTCGCAGTCTTGATCTATTGGAGGTGGGAGAAGCCCAGGGAACCCAAAGTTCAGTGGGTTGACACATGCTTAGGTTCACATGGAAACACCCAGGCACCTACCCTGGAGGGGAGTTTTACACTGTCTCTTGCAACTCTGTGGGTTATGCTGGTGGAAGACCCCAGAAATAAGTCTGGGGACACTTCCGGGGTCTTTGGTGGTTTATGACAGCTTCTAAGACATGACAGCTGCCTCTCATGTGAACATAATTGAGCCAATTATGCCCCATCAGAAGGGATGAATAGTGTGAATGTCCCAATACCTTGCCCACAGGGTGTAGTTTTACAACTGAGCCAGTTGTGCAAGGGAAGACATTGGCATGATAAGAACTATCCCACTTCACAGCATCTGCTTCTTATCAACCTCTTTCCTTATCTGGCTCAAAACCCAGCTCGTTGCTAAAGAAGCATTGATTTGTAGTGGTCATCCTCCAGTGCCCATGCCCTCTGTACGTGGGCTGTTACTTTGCTCATCATGGGCAAACTCATGGCCCACTGTTTGAGTCATTAACCATTCATTTTACAGTCTTTCAATGATTCCAGTCAGAATGTTATTTTCTTATTCAGTACATATCAAGACAAGGAGTTTTAGTCCTATGGAACTAAAACTTTTTCACTGGAAACTCCATTTATCCTAGCCAAGTTCGGTGTCATAATTCAAAAAAACTAGAGACATGGCATCTGGGCTTATTTCTAAGGGAAATGGGAGGAAATTTTTTTATGTTCACCTCAAGAATCTCTTTCCTCTAAAATAGTGGCTTAGTTTTATGTGTTGCAGATCCACAAAATATTCTAAGACACTGATTGAAGAGCCTGTTATTTGGCTAAATAGGTTGAAAATGTTTAAAATAAAATAGGTATCTAAAAACACATCGAATACAAGATATATCTGAAAATATCCCTATCAAGGAGCAAAACATAAAATAATTTTGTGAATTATATAGACCTTAAATACTCTCACAATACCTGCATTTCCTGTCCTCCACCAAGTCTATCCTAGGTCCATTGTGTACACGGTTTGGTTTTAGTTACTAATACTGGATGAGAAACTTGATCAAACATTTTTACAAATATGCCATCTTTGCATGTTGCTATATATTCTTCTTATATTAGTTTTTATTTTGCTTTATCTTTTACTACCATAATCTCTTAAAATCGTGAACAATGTTTCACTTAAACTTTTGAAAATCCTATCATTAATCTGGCATTAATGGCATTTACATACTTTTAAATAACAGTTTGGTGGGGTTTTTTTACAAATTTAAGTAAAGTTTTATAAAAATTAAAAAAAAAATATCTGGAAAAGATACTGTTTTACATACCGGTTAAATCATTTCCCCTGAAGTGCCCAAGAAGATGCATTACAAAATAAATATATACGCAGCATAATATTTATACCAAAAGCACTGCTGTTTCTCAACTTATAGAATTATATTTAATTTTATCCAATTGTAAATGTCAATAAAATAGTATTTTAGTAAATGTGAAAATGTAGTCATTTTCTTTTATGTTTGAGAAGCTAGAGATGATTTTTAAGACTGTTTCAATTTGTTTTGAAACATTGTTTCAAAATATTTAATTTCATTAGTCATAAAGATATTGTGTTCAAGAGTCACCAGTGAGGATCATTTGCAAAAAATAACACATACGTTTCAAACATTAAATTCAGTAATTGTTTAATTCCTTTTTAAAAAATCCCCTTCCTCAGTAGATATTTTAAATCACATTTTAGTATATTTAAAATATGCTGTTCCTTCTGTGGTTTAAAAAGTAATATATATGTAAGCATGTACATAGATGTGTATAGTACGTAATCAAATAGATTTAATTTAATTAAATCTAATAACTATATATGTATTTAGAGCAAAATCTAAAAACAATGAAAACTTAGATATGTATGAACATAGTCTGAATTTTATGAATTTAAGGAGCTAAAGTTTTGTGCAAATGACTAAATTGTTACTAAGGAGACAATTCTGCACACAAGTGTTTGTTTTGAACGTTACAGTTTTCAATTAGCAATTTTTTTTTATTACCTTTATCTTAGTCTATCACAACTCCATGACTTCTTATACAGGATTTGCCAGAGTGCAACAAAAGCAATTAAATGGTTTCGGGTTTTTTATATAACACACAATTTGACTGGTAGTTCACAGAAGAGACACACAAGGATCCGTGTGAGCTGCTTAACTTAAAATGCCTTTTCTTTATTTTCTGAAATATTTCTCCACTTTTTAAGTTTATAAGTTGAAGCACAGTCATTAAATAATAAAATATTTTAGAATTCACAGAACCACATTTGAAGCTGTACTTTCAAATTTGCACTGTCTTTTGGAAGAGATTTTGTAACCTGTTTTCATTCCATGAACATTTTTTCTCTATCAGCTAGACATCAAAGCGTTTGAACTGATGCTACAAAACAAGTTTTTTCTTCCCTCTTCACTTCTCTTCTCAATCTGTCATTTGCATTTTGAGTCTACTTCAGATATCCTAGTTTTGGCAAACATACCCTCAGAACTAATGAAACTGACAAAAGTAGTGTACATAATGTAAAGTTTCATGTCCCCTTGAATTCTCTTTTGTGAAAGTTAAAGCATTTTTCAAATATGGATCTTGAAGTGAAAATTGGTTATTTCAGGCAAATTTCTTAGCACAACAAAAATAACACATCTGAACCACATTTGACTTCAAGAAGGAAATCTTTATTAATACTGCCCTAGAATTTCCCATGACACATTAAAGTTCTAGAATGTTGAAGGCTAAATAAGTCTCACTGGTATTTGGGGGTGTGCATATTTTATTTCTTTGTTTTTTCTAATGATTCTATTAAAGAAGAGTAGAAAAGAAAAAAAATAGCTCTAACAGACTTAAGTGGTGCTGAAAAGCACGGATTAATCCATATGGAAACACATGGGGGGCTTTTGTAAATTGATCAAGTTGTATGTTTCAAAGATGAACAGAAAGTATATATACATCCTTATGAAAAAAATTCAAACAATATGTTTTCTCTTATCAATTATGCCATATCTCTGAAAGTAGATAAATATATATGTAATGGGACATGTTTGTCTTTCCTTTTTTTTTTTTTTTTTTTTTTTTTTTTGTGTGTGTGTGCAGGTATCAAAAATGACTGGCACTATTTGTCATAGTGAAGCTGGTATTTATGTTTGCAACTCATTTACACGGAAATGTGTATGGTCTCTAAATGTCTCTTAGCATTATTTGCATAATAATTCTAAGAGGCTCTAGAATCAAGTTTGCAGCCTTAAGGTATCCTATATTTGGCATTGCACAGATCTGGAAATATTTTTAACCCTTAACTGAAGCCTGGTTCAATATTTTTTTTTTACACCACTATAGCCAAGGAGCGGCCACTGAGGTTTGAAAGAATTGTTTTGAGGATACTAAAGTATGAACCGTACCAAATAAGCCATAGAATATTTTCAAGAGAAAATAAATCACATATTATAAAGAAAATGGAAAAAATAATATATTTGTTTCTCAGTTTGTTTCATTCCATCACTTTAAAAACCCCGGAACTTTAAAAAACAACCAAAGTCATTCCCAGTTGCAAGACACTTAATCAAATACTCAGATTTTGTGATAAGAAGTGAAGTGCTTTTCTGAATAGAAGTGTTAAGAAGGTCTACTCCTAGTTCAGAGAAGAAGTACTCACAATTTAATCAGTTTCCACTAAGAAGCAAAAATCTTCTATGGTTTAAATCTGTGCTTTTGATATTGTTTCCATACAAATCCACCAGAGTAATTTGTAGTTTCATATCTTATTGTTCTTAAGAGCTCACTACTTCATTCCTTATCTCCCTAGGATACACAGAAAATGTCATCACACTTTTCTTTATCTTCCCTAGGTTATTGCCAGAACAAAGTTAATATCCTAGGGTGAAAAAAACTTCACAACATTCATATTTACGTGGTCAATATATACAATTATTTTGGTTGTGTCTAAAGGGAAGGAGATATTTGTATACTTGTAAACTCAATGATAGAATAACAACCTGAATTAGTATCAGTATTGATAAAATTTTTTAATTGACTTGTAAAATACTTTTTGCCAATGCCCTGTATTGAATATTAAATATATACTATTTCACTTGGTTTAGGTTGAACTGGTGAGGGGAGAGAAAAGACAGTCCAGTCTAGGAATTATTTTCAGTAGTGTATGGGCAAGGTCAAGACATTTTGGTGTTTTACTTCTGTCATGGTCTGCTAGTGCTGTCTTTGAATACTCATGATCTGGTCTGCTAGTGCTTTATACTATAAAAAGTTTGGTTCTAGACGTGTGTGGGGAATGATTACTATGAGAAAATAATCTTACTATCCTGGAGCCACATTCCAAAGGTCTGGGTTGACAAAGAGGAGTTAACTGAGTCACCTAGGAAGTTATATCATTCATTAAAGGCTGCAATGAGCTTTAGAAGCACATTATCTTCAGTCAGATCTCCATTGCTACCATGGCCTACTCTAGTCCCAGAACTCGTACTTTATTTCTAATCGAGAAGCAATTTAAAAGATAGATAGGGAGAATTATCTTATTGCTTGATATTCAGCAGGAAAAAAACTTAATATTAATTCTACATTACTGCTTTAGATGGAGGACACAGAAAAATGCAATGTAAAAGGAAAATGGCTAATAATATTTTAAAAAAAATCATTAATTAGATTTCATAAGTTTGTATGAAAAAAATCACAAGAAGGTAACTCAGTTTCATATTCTTTTTCTCACACAAGATAGACAAATTTAGGCAGATATTTATGTTAAAAATACAAACTGGCAACAAGACTTCCTTCAAACAGAGCTAAAGGATAAGATTACTGAAGACAGTGATGTACTCCCTCAACAGATTATTTTTAATATATTCTAGTAGAAATAAAAACAGCACATTGTTTTTACATCTGTAACATTTTTAACCTAATACTAATGAATTGTTCTTTACAACAAAGATTTGCCCCAAAAGCATGAGATGGTGTAGTTGTAGGATGTGGTTATTATTTCCACATAACAGGTATGCTCATTTGTCTTATTGGGTATGTCTTACCCAATACTCTATATACCATTGAAAATACGTAATTTTCAAAAAATTGTTTGATGTTAGTATTTGTTCAAAGTCAATTTAGGAATAAGCATAGTTTTGTGACTGGAAATACTTGAAGTGCTGAGAGTGTGTAGGGGTTTTTTCTTTTCTGTTATAGTGACTTTAAAAGTGCTAGACTGTTTAAAAAGTGTCCATGTCAATAAATGCTTAGCATCCTTACTAGTGCAGAAAACTCTCTATAAAAGGCTTTTCATCCGTTTTTCTTATTTTCAAATACTTCTTTTTTTTCTAAGGAGATAGTTATAACCACAAAAACAGGGCTTAAAAAAACCATGTTGAATCTTCTTACCAGGCGAATATCGGGCTTAAGGATATATTTAACAATGTAAATCTGTTTATTTACTTGGTGTAAGAGAAGAGAATTTTAGAATAGATCATGGTCATATATTATTTTACTTCTGTAGCACTTTAAAAATAAATTTTATGAGACTAAGATATCAGAAATGGCAAAGGATCCATTAAGACATTTCCTTAATTATCTTCTGTAAGACTTAAATTATATTCAGTAATGGGAATAATCTGTATATGTTCTTATATTATATATTAACTGAGTGACTATTTTGTTAGGAAAATATCCCAAAAAATTAAATGGATTTGAAAGTGTTTGAATGTTTTTAGACTTGGAAAAAATTGCAATTTGTAGTATTCTTAAGGTATTGCAATTATGCATTATATTTGAGAGAGGACCAAAAAGTTGAGTATTTTATCAGTATTCATGGAACAACAGTGTTGGTTTTGCTGGAACTTCCAGTAAGTCATGACCTATTTTATTCCTGAAAATATTTTAAATCATAGAATCATTACAGTTGGAAAAGACCTCCAAGATCATCAAACTCAACTGCTAATGTAGCACCATCATGTCCGCCACTAACTCATGTCTCCAAATGCCACACCCACAAGTTTTCTGAACCCTTCCAGAGCTGGTCATTCCACTGTTTCCCTAGGCAGCTTGTTCCAAATAATATGCAAAAAAATGTTTCCCCCTTGTTTCATAGCATAACGCTAAGTTAAATATCCCAAATTAGTAAACAGCTTAAGTAGCAAACAAGATATTAAAATAGTTTCAAATGCACATTAGTTCTTAACAATGCCTTTGTTCATTATTATACTTAAAAGTTACAATAAAATGTTTTGTAAAATTACCAAAAGGCGAGTTACCAATGATTTCAAAATTATACCTACCCTTAAGATTTTACTGAGTGGAGTATTTTGGGTGAACAGATTAACAGTGTTCTGTTATGTGGTGCCATACTCAACCAAGCCAGAGGGATCTAAATTTAGTAAGAAATTGCGACTAGCATTTCCTAAACCTACTTAAATCAATGGAGAGATATATGTCAATGACAATGACTATTGAATAACACCTATTAAGTCATGAAGGTGATTTTTTTGTCATTGATGGTCTGCTAAAATAATTGAAAGTGTTTAAATTTAGCTATCTTCATAGGATTTTGAGTCAATATATAATTTTCAGGAGTAATAAAGTTTGGGTGTCTGCTGTTGATTTAAGCAAAACAAAAAGTACAAATATTTTCTGTATCCACAATTTCTAGTTATTAATTTAGGTTATTTATATAATGACTTTCTCTAAATTACCTCTATTGTTTCTAATAGGTTTTTTTAAAATTAAAATTATGCTGATCTAAGTTACAAATATGTAACTATATATACTTGATTTCTCATTTTGTTTTTTCAGATCACATAAATTTAAAAATAACTAATACATGAGGCAAAAGCTACTGCACAATTAATCTTTGTTTGTAGGTTGCTGGGGTTTTTTGCCACAAACTATATTTTTTTAAAAAAACTTGATGGCAAAAGATAGAGAAGGGAAAAAAATAAAATTCATGATTTTTCAGTGTTTCTTCAGAAAAATTAATTTGTCTTATTTTGGTTGTCTGGTTTGTGATCTACTTATATTAAGTTTTTTTTTTGTTTTTTTTTTTTTTCCTTTTCATATATTGTCACATTTCTGTCATTTTAGGGATGTTATGTTGGTGAAGGTTAAGAAACTGGCATCCTGTTTTCTCTTTAACATTTTTTCCCTGACATAATGAACATCTTTTCTCCACTTCTGCTGCAGTCAGCACTGACTGGGATCTAATAAAGCAAGGTCTTTAACAGTTTAAAATTGTCCCTGACATTGTCTTGTCAGTTGTTATTAGACCTTGAATGGTACAGACTGTGAAAAATCTTCCAAAGACATTTTGACAGAGTGGCAGAATGTTTATAAAACTAGCAAAATTTTACATCCCTTTAAGATACATAAACTAGCATGAAAACTACTTGCCAGACTATTGGATCATATGTTCTACAATATTTATTTCCAAGGTTAATGCTTGTTGACTTTGCAGTATAATGTGCATTGACAGTGTAGGTTCATTGCCATACAAAAGCTTAAAGAATATCTCATAGCAGTTTTAGATCAGCAGCTTTCTGTATGCTTTTTCTACACTTTCTGAGTAATAAAGTGTATTCTTATATTCATAAGCACAGTATTTGCTAGTTAAGTTCTGTAAAGCCTAAGGATGTGTATAAATTTAAAAGCACTGACATGAGAAGAATTTTATGTGCCACAGCAAAAACATATAAAATATATTTTTAGACTCTTTGTGTGCGCATTGTTTGTGCAAGAACACAATTGAAATTAAACATTTACCAAATTTTCTACAGAAAATATATGTTCAGAATCATGGAAGAAAAGGCAGATTTCCCAAACTTATTGCTAAAATTTCAAATACTAGTTTAAAGTAACAATGAATAAGTTACTCATGTTCTAAAAACATAATATCAGTTTCTATAAATTAAACACTGAATTCAATAACATCATGTCAATTTGCATCAGTGGATGTTCATGATTTCAGTTTTTTACTTTATGTAAATGTTTTTTTGGATATTTGTCAGAGACAGAAATCCACTCAGATTTTATTCTGTAGTAGTAATTTCTTTTGCTATTGAAAACAGAGTCTATCATAAAGGACAAAAGAAAAGCAGCTTCTAACTTTATTTTCATTTCTTATAAAAAGGAAAGATGAAAAATATGTATCTCAGTTTGCTTTGTATTTTTGCAGGAATATTATATGAAGAAGGTAAGAGATGCAGTTATCAATAACAAAACTGAAATGATTTGTTTGAAGGAAATGGAAAGTGGCAGTGTCCAATAAAAACAAACACAGCAATCATCAACATCATCATCATCCTCATCATCATCACAATGAAAGTTGGGAAAGCAGATATTTCTGATCCTTCATTCTAGAAGGCTGTATAAAATTTTATGCAGGTAAATTATGCTCTAAGTTAAAATTATCCTTTCAAAGGAGGATATTTTCTTAGAAGTCTAAACAAAGCTATAAAATATTTAGTATGTGTCCCACCTATTAAGGTATGGGTCCAAAGAAAGTATTGATACAGAAGATAATATGTCATTTTGTTTTCAGTAGTATGGTAGTTTTTCATTCCTTGTCACTAACTATACTTGAAAATAGCATCACAACCAGACTCCCATAGAAAGACATATTGGGAAATTTACATTTTTTTGCAAGATCTACACAAAGTTGGAATCTAAAAGAGCAGAATTTCTCATCCATTTATTAAAGGCCGCCATCACTCCCATCAATTCCATTTACCATGGGAGTTCACCTCATAAGAGTAACAAAATTTTTGGTAAATTTTATTGAGTATCCCTTAAATTTTCTTTTCTGTTACCTACAAATTAACCATTCACTTAAATACTTGAGAACATACTTAAAAAAAAAAAAAAATATATATATTAAAAATAAGTAAAAGAATATCTTTTTCTTCATAAGTCATGAAGTAATTTTGTTAATATTAGGGATTTTCTCTAGTCAAAAGTAGGATTAAGAATGGTATATTCCAATAGCTGCATTTCTATAACCTCAGGACAGACAACCATCTGGTACTTCCTGGCTAAACTTGTGCCCTTCACAAACACAGTTTGTGATTATAGATGGTCTCTTAGATATTTGTACTCATGTCCATCTGTTCATGTGGCATTATGCCTACATGCAACTCAGTCTTTTCACTAATTCACTGGTGCCGGACATCGGCGAGTTTAGATTGGCCATCTGGATAAAATTGCAGTTGCCATATTTTTTAGCTGCACGTACAATTCTGCCTCAGTGACATCGGTTTCATGATGGACTGACATACTGCTGGACATGTAATTACAGAGTGGTGAAATTACACCTTCAAATCAGTCTATTAATACTCACGAAATTCTTAAAAGGAGTAATAAAACTCTCTAAATCAGAGTAATCTGGTGACCAAAAAAAAATTCACTTCCTCCTATAATCCACACAACGCCATCACAGGCTATTATTAGATGGAATCAGGTGTAGGCCAAATGATATTTAATTTGAAAGACTGCTTGTACTGGGTCTGGCTGGGATGAAGTTAAGAAGTTTCTTCACAGCAGTCCATACAGTGCAGCACTTTGCATTTGCTGCTCAGTGTCAGTAACCACCATTGTTTTAGTTACTACTGTGCTTGCAGGGCATCAGAGCTTTCTCTCTCTCTCCTCCCTGCCTTCCTCAAGGTGAGTGTGCTGGGTAAGAGCCTGGGAGGAGGGACAGCTGGGACAGATGAAATGAACTGAACTGACCAGAGGGATATGTATGAGCATATGCCATGCTCAGCAACAAAAACTGCAGGAAAGGAGGAAGAAATGTTTGTTGTCATGGCGGTTGTAACTGTTACGTCCTCCTTCCTAGGACACGGGATAACTTCCTGCCCATGGGAAGGAGTGAATTAATTTCTAATCTTGCTTTGCTTGCATGCGCAGCTTTTGCTTTTCTTATTAAACTGTCTCTATCTTGATTCATCAGTGTTTTCACCTTCCTTCTATCTTTTCTTTCCATCCACTGGGAGAGGGGAGTGAGTGAAAATCAGGGTGGTTTTTTGGCTGCTGGCTGGGGTCAACCTACCACAATTCTGAAATAGTATTTATAAGCAGAAATTTTCTTTGTAAAACATGAACTTGAAGACTATTAAAATCCACACACATCACTAGACCATGTTCTATTCAGGAAAGTTCACATGTCCAATAAAACATAGTATTTTTTCAAAAAACAACTGATTTTTTTACTTGCAAGGACTCTTCTGGAGATGTGGACCTTTGGTTTTCAGCAGCAGAACAGAAATAACTAATACAAAGTATAAAAACAGCTAATGTAGGATTTTTTTGTATTTTTTTAACTACCTGAGTGAAGAATAAATATATTTATGCCTTAAAGCACAAGTGACTGGCATTTTATATTCTTGGAGTTTTGATTGAATACATATACATATAAATCTACTGTTTCTCCTACTATTCAGTGCGGTTTTTTACTTTTATTTTGTGATAAGTTGAGAGATGAGGTATATGCATTATCCAGAAGTGACTATTTGAGTAAGTTAATAATTAATTATCAATAATGAAACAAGAAAATATTACAAGATGAAACTTAGGAGTGAGCTGGATAAGTCAATTTGTCCTGGAATTAAAAGGAAAAAAAAAAAAAGGAAAAAACAAAAGCACTCAAACAAATGGTCACTGTGATTTCAATGAAATCTCTGTATTCTGAATTTTAATTTAATAAATTTACACTTCAGATCTACATAGCGTGGCCATTTTCTTCATGGATTTATTCTTTAATTGGAATAATTAAATTCCTCTTATATTTGTTAATTTTTTGTGTAAAGGTTTATAAGATTAAAGAGAAATGGATCAATCTTTTTTTCACTATATTTGATCATGATAACCAAAACAGCTTAAGTTTTTCCTCAGTGCTTCTAGTAATAGTATAAGTGAAACAATGGTGTGCTCATCTCAAACTCTCAGCTCAAACATGACAAGATTAAGAAGAAAAAATTGCATATTAATTTCCAACAAAGTCTCAAGCGTATTATGCACAGTGAAATAGAAAAACATCACATATGAAAAAACCTGAAAAGCAAAGCTGTATCATTTGTGTGTAGGGTACGTAAAGAACCTCGCAATATCAATTTATTTAGAAATCTACAACTATCTTTCACTCATAAATATCTATATTAAATGTGTGGCATTAATGCCCATTTGTGTTATGTTTTTGACTCTGGTATGATAACTCAGTGCAGCCTTCAAAAGGAATATCTGGATGAACTTTAGTGCTTTTGCAGTATTCCTCTGTGCTTGCAACATCTACTGCACATTTCCTCTTGCTGTTGTCAGGATCTTTGGGTTTAGGAACTACTTAAAAATTTGTGACATTTATGTCCTTCATCCATTTGTAGTTTCTCACTTAAATTCTGAAGTGTCACTTCAGAATTTTACTACAAATGGATGAAGGAAATTATTACTAATGTGGCATTCATCGCAAATATTTAAGTGGAATTAGGTGAAGTGTACCAGAAGGGAGTTTGAAACACATATGAAAGAAAAGAAGAAAGGAAGGAAGACATTATAACTGAGTGTCTGCTACACTGTGAATAGTTTTTACAAGAAACTGCTAACATTTATTTTTTCCATTTTTTAAATCAGTAACTCCTAATATATGATTCTAAAAACAACATTTTATGACAGAGAAACATCTGAATTTACCTAGAGAATGAGTTGTAAGAAAGAGAGATTGTGACTGGTATTAAAAACAAATATGCAGTGCAAAAAAGATTTGAAAAAATTGATTATTAGAGTAAGGGTTAATGGATATTAGCTTGCATTAAAATATTATAAGTCATAAAACTTTTGTTCTGAATAAAAAGATATATCCAGAAGGCTGAGGCATGTTTAATATTATTAAGAGTAGAGCATGTTACAGCAGTAATAACCCTCCACTAAAAATATGCATCAAAAATATCTGTCTATTCAAGTATTCAGAGGACTCCATTAACCTTCAAAGTTGCAGATACCTTCAGGTGTCTTTAAATTAATTTATTTTTCTGGCAAAGATGAAAAATGGAAACATATCCAAGGTTCTACTGTATGGAAATTGCAAAGTGTTGTCAAGTTATTACTTCAGTGACAGGTGATTTTTTTGGCAGAAAACACTTTCTTCCACAAGAATTATGCAAGCATATAAATGATTGTCGAAATTTGCTTGGTGTCCAAGATGATGGGTCAGCAAATAGACTTTCCAGCTACAGAAGGAATTAAACATAGGTTCATTAAAGGATGATAATGGAAGGCCAGAAGTACATGATGAAATGGTACCAAAGAAGAAAATACACGTAAGTGAAGGTTGCAAGGGGATTTTGAGATGACTGTTTAGAAGGGTAGGTGTTGAAAGACTTGCCTGGATTGTCTGTATACTAATGGACAGAATTTTGATAACAAACAGCAACTGTAAGTGCGGGACCATGACATTGTCAGAAAAACAAAAATTTGGTGAGATAATACATAATTGAGGCATTGTCATAGGTAATTAAATGTGATTAAAGGAAAATCAGGATAATTCTAATTTACTGTTTTCTGTAGACGATAAAATAGACTGAAGGTTTTGTCTGCACAGCCTTAGAATGTAACAGACATCACTGTCATTAATCATTGAATTATCACAGCAGATTTGCAAAATATGGGTGGAACAGTGATGTGTTTGGTTTGCAAAAAATCTGCTGTGTAAAACAATAGTTTGAATCATTTCACGCTATTTTTCATGCATTCAATTCTTGGGCACATCTTCCCTAGTACTGGGATATCTGTTACAAAACTAGGATCTAAAATGTGCATATTGATACATAAAGAATTAAAAACTTTGGTCTAAGAGAAGACTGATGGAAAAATGCAAGTACAACTAGCAATTAAAAGCTATGATTCTTGAATTCTACTAATAATGACAAATACACCTAAAAAGTTTAATTATTTACTAGCATAAAAAAAATAGGTATTAGCTTGCATTTTTAAATTTCTATGAAATTATGCACTGTTTTCAAAGTGATACACTTCCAGAAGATTAATGTCCCAGAAAGGAGGAAAACTGTTGAATTTGAAATAAATTCTACTTTTTATACCAAAGCGATTCCATTGATTGTAATATATTTTATATCTGCATAATATAAGAGAGCGTTTTCCTACATTTTTCTTGAATTACAAAAGGTAATTTAGGATGATAATGAAAATTCACATGTTCTCTTTCTTTTCTCATTATTTCTAAAATTTATTTCTGAAGCATACATTCTTTCATCATTTTACAGAAGGTAGGCTTTTGTTGATTAAAACCAGTGCTCTAAACACAATAGTAATTTCCATAAGTATTCTCCTGTGAGGTTCTCATACACTTCTATTTTGGTGTAGTACATAGTAAAGAGAGAGTCGGAAATGCTGTACTTAGCTGCAACTCTATATTTTTCTTACACATTCCTTTTGTGCGTATCAAACTTTCTCAGACTCAATGATATTAACACAGAAGTTGTCAGATCATGGTTTTTGCTTTCCTGTAACCCTCTTCTTTCTCAACATATTTGCATGGTAAGAGCTAACCTGAGTGTATGGAGAAAAGATGTATGTGTGTATGAAGGTGCTGTGCAGTTAGTCTGAATGAAGGAAGAAATTAATATTTCCTAACTAAGTAATAGCCATTTCTAGAAAGTCATTTATTCAGGCTAATCTTCCTTCCAATCAGGGGAATTTCAGGCTAAATCAGTTTAGTTTAGAATAATAGCTTAGTTATCAAATACCCGTACAGCTAAAACTGAGGGACATGAATCAAAGTCCAAGGAGCTGAAAAAGGCAGAAGTAATATTGTTCTGCCCAGATACAGGCAAAGGGACTGATATGAACAAAGCAGATACAAAAAGTTGGGGAGAAAGCAGCTAGGGAGTTAAGTATTGTTCTTTCTTCATCAAAATTTCAATCCATATTTCACCAAAGTGTACCTTTCCTCAAGATAAAATGTACTGCAGTGAGATAAGTAGAAACTCTCTTGATAGGGCAGAAATTAATTCATAATGTTTGATTTCCTTTAAGTATTTAAACAGTTTGATTGCTTGCCTGAAATGATTTTGTACTTAATGAAAAAATGCAAGTTTGTTATTGTATTTTCCACAGTACTGCAGCAAAGTCAGTGGACAGCTTTCCACTGAGGTCAATAGTCTTTGCAAGCAATATCAATGAACTGATCATCCAGGCCATTTCACACATGAAAGCATATTGCCTTCAAGGAAAGTTCTGCATATAGAAATATTTGAGAATTGAGTTTGAAATTGAAAAATTACTTCAGAGTTCCAGCCTATTTATTTTAATATAATCACAGAATAAATTGAGTTGGAAGGGACCCACAAGGATCATTGAGTACAGCTCCTGCTCCTGCACAGTACCACTTCAGTCACACCATGTGCCTGAGAGCATTGTCTAAACACTTCTTGAACTCTGTCACGCTTGGTGCTGTGACCACTTCCCTGGGGAGCCTGTTCCCTCTGGGTGAAGAACCTTTTTCTAGTATCCAACCTAAACTTCCCTTGACAACTTCAGGGTGTTCCCTTGGGTCCTGTCACTGGTCGTCACAGAGAAGAGATCAGTGTCTGCCCCTCCTCTTCCCCTCATGAGGAAGTTTTAACTGCAGTGAGGGCTCCCCTCAGTCTCCTCTTCTCCAGGTTGAAAAGACTAAGTGAACTCAGCTGCTCCTCACACAGCTTCCACTCAAGACCCTTTGCCATCTTTGTAGCCCTCCTTTGGATGCTCTCTAATGGCTTTGTATCCTTAAACTGTGGTGCCCAAAACTGCACACAATATCCAAGGTGAGGCTGTGTCAGCACAGAGCAGAGAGGGACAATCCCCTCCCTTGCCCAGCTGGGGATGGTGTGCCTGATGCACCCCAGGACAGGCTTGGCCCTCCTGGCTGTCAGAGCTCTGCTGACTCATGTTCAACTTTCCATTGACCAGGATCCCCAGATCCCTTTCCCTGACACTGCTTTCCAGCATCTCATTTCCAAGTCTGTTCCTACATCCAAGGCTGCCCCATCCCAGGGGCAGAATCCAGCATTCCCTTGTTGAACTTCTTATGGTTGGTGATTGCCCAGTCCCCTAATGACATGTATTTCCATGTGATGCTTTTTTGGCCTATTACTAACTTGTAATTTTTGTAATCATATGTTCTTTACAAATACCTTGGAAGATCAAATATTTTCGTCTTCTTGGTTTAGAATAATAAAAGACTTTGAGAGAATATTCATACATAAAGGTCTTCATAGAAGAAATGCGTAAGTGTTGAAAAAACACATTAGCTGTGTTTTAGAATTAATAAATATATGTTTTTTCGGGAGTGAGAAGAAGTAGTATGTCAACTGCTAATGTTAAAACGTTTCACCAAAAATGGAAATGTTTCAGTTTCAGGGCAAGTAAAGCAGTAGCAAACTGATAGAAATGAATTATAGAAATGAATCACTTCTTTTTTACATAAAGTTAATACAATAATTTATTGGCCCAGCTTGTATTTTTTTATAAATTTTTCTTCATTTTCGTTGTTCACTTTCTATGTATTATACCCTTTTGTATCACATCATTTGACTAGAATAAGTATTTAAAGATACACTATTCAAAATTCTTCATTAATTTTTTCACTTCTTTTTTACATAAGGCTATACCTCAGATGCTGCAGATTATTTATAAGATTCCCTGTGTTAGGTCCTGCTTAAAGTCATTTCAGGAGATGCTTGTCCTTGCAAGAAAGGGAGAAAATAAAAGCAAGAGCATGAGAAATTAAGTTCAATGTTCAAGGTCACGGAAGAACTTCCCCAAGTCAATAAAAGAAGCTAGATTTCTTCTTGCCCAACTTAATGTTTTATCATTGAATCACGGTCCCATTATTTATTACAGTTTTGTTTTTAGTAGACTCTTGCAATATGGTATAAATAATTTTGTTTACAAGAGCAGAATTCTCACACTCTCACGTCAGTGTGAAGACTATTTCAGACCCTCTGCACCCTGACATTTCCTTGAAAATGCATAAATCTCTGGAAAAGGCGTCCCTAACACATTTACATCGCTGTCAAACCTTTCCCTTCTCCTAGAGAAAGAACTCCTTTCTTTAAACCTCGGCTGTTCTCAGAGCATTTTAGAATAATTTCAGTGTCCCAGCAGAGTATATGACATCTTTCTCTGATGATTTAAAGCCAACTGATCATAGAATCAACCAATTTGAGACACCTCATGGATAATGTCTTTTTAGGACTCAGTCTTGCAAATCTGAGTAGAATGGCCCAAGTACAGGAAAATACATATTCATTTAAGTAGTCATATTATCATATAATTATTTTTCTTTGAGTCTGAAGGCTGTTGCAAGCACAACAAAGCATACGAAAAATATTTTTTTAATGTTTTGATCACATTTTCTGATCTTCACCCTGCTTTTCTTTGAAAACCGAAGCTTCTAGGAGACAGTCTAAACCTTTAAAGTGGATATATTTGGAAATCTTTTCAGGTTTTGCAGGTTTTATTTTTAATTTTCATTCTGTGTTTTAGACTTATGTTAAGAAGTTCATTCCCTGTTAATGACACAATTATCATTGCTAATTGTGAAAGAAGAAAACACACCTTACTCCAGTCATTTCAATGTTTTAAAAACTAGATTAAGCATCAGAGTAACTGGGACAGGAACTCTAATACCTATTAAAATGTGTCTGCATTTGATTTTAATTTTAGATATTCATGCGCATATCCAGTTATTGATCCAAAGACACTAAAACAAACTAAAAGAAAAAAGGTTTTTTTTACATAGAGACTAATAGCTAGATGTGACTAATAATGACCGGAAATGGTTTGGTTATGGAGGTCTGGGTTATGAAGGTCTCTACTATTTTATTTATTTATAGATATATGCTTGCGGAGAGTGGAAACTCATGGAAAAAATGTTAATTGAAATCAATAAAGAAAGAAAATAACAAGCTAGAAAAGATGGCAAACAAGAAAATTTAGAAACATTGATAAAGTGTCAACACCAATCAGCATCAAGATCAAGTCTTCACAAAGTTACAGTGTCCTTGTTTTGGTTGATTTAGGTTAACTCCATCTGGGATTAATTTAAAGACATTTTGGCTCAGTTGACTTAAATTGACTCAAAGGCAAACACTGAATGAAGTTTCAATCTGATACCTCTATCTCCATAAAAAGCGGCAGTATCATTTGAATAGAAAAGAAAGTTTTCGGACTTGTAACGCATTCTTTTCAAAGTATTATAGAAATACGATTCTAATTCTTAGTATTTTCAATATTAGTCAAGAACCTCCTTTTTCAAGTTCTTTAAACTATGTCTNTTAATGGGCAATCAAGGACCCACCACATGATTCATAGAATTACATCAGCCCATTTTGAGATGCCTCGCACAGTGGGGAGAAGCCAAGCATTCCCACCTGGATATAATCTGGGGTTTGGAACAGCACAAACAGCCTTTACCTACTGGATTCCCAGAGGACAAGAGCTACCACTGGACCCTCAGGTGAAGACCAGACCCTTTTCTACAGGATCACCGCTTCACCAGGACCACTTGATCTGGACTGCTACCACCACCCTGACTTAACAGGGTGTCAGGTTGTATCCTGACTCTGTCAGTGTTCTTGCACTGTTGCCTTTATTTTAATTTTCCTATTAAATTATAATTCTGACTTATAATCTCCCACTGGTTTGTTTTCAAACGAGTACATTTCAATAACTTACTTAAGTTTCACTTACCCTTTGATAATGGATATATCCCTCACTGACTTTTTGGTCATTCTTTTGAGAATGAAGGTAATTTTCCACTAGAATACAAAATCATTTTCCCAGGGGACATCCCAATTAATCCCTTGTCCCAGACCTGTCAGCTATTTATAGCCAGTAATATTTAAAAATTTTTAATCATTTTCTTTGTGGCATGAATGTGGATGGATATGGAAAAATGCATCACAGCCCTCAAGTCTAGCCTTGACTTTATAAAACTTTTGGAAAAATAGTGTGTACACCAAGCTGCTGGTAATCTTTTACTTACCTTGAAGATACAAAGATGAAGGATTCAGCTAAACCTGGATAGAGTTGATTCTGTGAGCTCCAGGGATACTAAAGATATCAAGCTACTTGCTCACACTGCTAAGCCATCACCCTCCAGGAAAGGCTAAATATTCTATTCTTGTGGTATCTGTCTGACTACTCACTTCTTTTAAAATTTAATTTTTTCCCTGAAGAAAAAGCTTTCTGCTAATCATTTTAAGTATCCCAGTCTTTCTCAATTCTCCTTAGTTAAAGTAATTGAGAATGTCCCCTTATTTTACATTTTTTTATCAGAGACTAAAATGAGAGTAAAGAAAAGGGCAGGCAACCCCTACCTCTATTCTTCAAGATATTAAATTTATGGCATGAACTATGATTACACAATACTATATATTACAGAGAATATATACTTCTCTAGGACTGTAGTGGTTTAACACCGGCCAGAAATTAGACTCCAAATAAGCCACTTTCCTTTCCCACACCCTTTCTGATATGACAGGGACAGACGCAAAGACTATGGGTTGAGATAGCAATTTATTGAAAGCAAAGAGGCAATGGAATAAAAAATGCACTGTAATAGCAGCCATATTAATAATAAAATTATACAGAAAAAAGAAGGTGCTTTACCCAGGAAGGAGGAGTTCACCGTCTTGACTTAGTTCTACATGGCTGCTGGGACAAAGACAAGATGGTGGAAGCTCCCTGTAGGTCACGTCTGTATGGCCCCTGGGACAAAGACAGGATGGCAGCTGTTCCTGCACTGGCTGCTCTCCCCTTGTCCCTGAGATAATCCAAATCATCAATAGATAAACCCATGAAAGCCAGATTGTCCACATTGTGCTGTGTGTTCACCTCTTCTTCTCCCCAAAGCCAAACCCCCTAGTGATGATGTCAGCAGTACAGAAGAGCAACCTAACCAGGCCAACACGGCACTAAACTCCCCAACAGAACAATACACATTCATTAAAAGCTATGATAAACAGATTCAAACCCAACAGATAGGAAAACAAGATTGTGTACTGGTTTCCTCAAAAATATATGTAAAATGAATTTATAAGCCAAGTAGTCTCAAAAATTTCTGGGCTCATTTGCTAACTGTGACTATTTCAGAAGCAGTGTATTTGTATACGTGTTAATTACAGATTTTCTGACTGGAGTACTTGAAAGTCCTGTTGGCTAAAAGCCCAACCATACAAATGTCCGTTTCTTTCCCCATACATACATTGAATTCCACCCAGAAAGACAAAGTGTAACAGTAAGTGTTGAAATTATTAGGGCCTTGCCAAGTTTGGAAGATATTTCCTTTATTATTTTAAAGAAATATCGGGTCAAAAAGAAAGGTTAAAATAAAATTCCCTAGTAAATATTTCCAAGATTAAACAACAGCAATGATCAAAATTTCCATGGTTTATAAGAAAATAAATTAAATAGGCAACCGTATAGCCAATGTTAATTGATGACAATATAATTATAATGGCAATATTCTGACAGAGACTGAATTTTATGGAAAGAATTTGCCATACAATAAAACATAAAGTAAAAATTCTCAGAGAAGTAAGGCCTTTCTGGTCTATTCTAGATATTCAAGAACACTTTTGCTGAATTTATAATGCATGTGAGTCTTTTGAAAGAAATGCATGGAATAATGCAAAAAGAGACAGAAAAACATCAAGGGCATTGTAATCTCTGCAGCATTATGATCCTTGAATACTATAAGCTTATTGTCTGAGATATACTGTAATTTTAAGGGATATTGCTACTCATTTTAAGCCACTGTTTGCTATTCTGTCCCTTGAAATAGGTTAAAAATCAGTTCAAAGTGATAAGGACAGAAAAGAGAAAAAGTATTCAACATTATTTTTATTAAAAACAAAACAAAACAACCCTAAAATCAAACAGTTGCCAAACTAATCAGTGAAAAATCCCACAAATGTATTTGTGCAACTTTCAACAACTATTATATCTATTTCTCAAAATTGTCTTTGAGTATTATAATTGTTACAACTATTACAAAAAGTGACATTATAGTAATCTCTATTACCACATTTATTCACTCATTTCAAATTAGCACATAAGGATGAACTCAAATATTTAATTCATTAGGATAAGAAAAATTAGTTCATAAGTCTGTACTATATGCACACAATAAAATTAAAGCTAAAACAAAACTAATAACAACAATAATGTAGCAATTTAATTCATGCTTAAGACTCTTCTTCTACTGGAATTCACTCTTCTACAAAATAACAAAAAAGTTCTGAACCATCAGTTCTCTTGCCAGTTTCCTGTATTCCCTGACCACAATGTTACAGAATACACTGAAGGTTTGTAAATCTCAGTATCTCCTGTAATAGCTACCACATTTTATGAAATTTAACAAACAAGATTTTCAGATATCATAAGCAATTTTTCTTCCTAGCCACCAGGACATGGACCCACATAGTGTAGTTCCGTCTTAGTATCTAAATTAACATACAACAGAAGATGACAACAGAAAGAATGAACTATAGTGTGATGGGTGGGAAACTGCTTATAAAACTAGGAAGCCAAAGTTCAAATTTCAGCCCAAAACCAAGAAAGACTTTTTGAGTACTCTCAAATTCAGTCAAAAATTTCAGCCAAAAGGTTTAGAAGTGGATGCCTTCTTTGTACAGAAACATTAAAAAGAAAAGAGAGAAGCAAAAATGTTAATACAATAATAATAATAGAAATTTAAATATGCAGTTCTGCTGCATAAGAGTACAATCAGCAAAAAATAGTTTCAACTACTCTTGATCATAAAACCTCATATACGTGCAATGATTAATTTTGGATATTTGCCTATCTGCATAATGATTTCTATTGTTTTAAAGAAACACAATAATATTTGCTTCCTTTCAGTAACAGTTGAATTTTGGTGGTTACTTCTAAACTAGTTAAGCTGCACTTCAGTTGAGCAGTTCATCATGCCTTATATCTGGATTAAAAGAAGAGAAAAACCCCCAAAATTAAAGCATATCTATAGATGTAAACTAATAAGGAATGAATGTTCCACACAACGTAACTAAAAAAAAACTGAAAATATGCATAAAGGTTCTGTCTTCTTAGTTGCATTGCTTTGATGCAATTCTTTTTCAGTGAGACCAGGTAAAGACTAAAGTCAGGACCCTTTCAGTTTAAGTAATTTGTGAATTGGAGCATCTGGAAAACTGTGCTCAGGTCATTAAGTAGCATAAGAGAGGTGGCAGCTCTTTAAGTACATTTTTCTTAAAGCACAAGGGCTCTTCATTCCCCTGTGTAAGAAACTGGGAAAGGAAGGCAGGGAATCAGGATGTTAGGAGAAGGGAGGTTTAGGTTAGATACCAGGAAAAATTTTTCACCCATAGGGTGTTTGAGCACTGGAACAGGTTTTGCAGGGAAGTGGTAACAGAACTAAGCCTATCTAAGTTCAAGAAGTGTTTGGACAATGCTCTCAAGCACATGGTGTGATTCTTGGGGTGTCCTGTGCAGGGGTTGATCATGATGATCCAGCTCAGAGTACTCTATGATTCTATGAATAATGACATCCTGGTCAGGCTAAAGTGTGGAAGGAAATGCAGAGGAAGTGGAATCAGGGACAGATGCCCTAGGAAGAATGTAGGGCTCTGCCCAGATGTGTAGAGGTAGACTCAGGAATGCTAAGGGACAGTTGGAGCTGAATTTGGCAAGGAATGTGAAGAGTAACAGAAAGGTTCTACAGGTACATTGCTCAGAAAAGGAAGAGTAAAAAAATTAGAAACCACCACCACCTCTCTACTCCCCCTCCCAATAAAGCAGATAGGAGAATTAGTGAGAACAAATATGAAGAAGACTGAGGAACTCAACAGGTTTTTTGCTTCAGTTTTCACTGGTAATATCTTGTTCCACATTTCTCAAGTCCCTGAACTTCAGTAAAGTTCCTCCCACTGTAAAGGAATGTTAGATTCAAAACCACCAGAGGAACACAAATATGTGTAATTCCATGAGACTGAAATAATTGTCTCATAATTGCTGATCCACTGTCCATGGTCATCCCGCCATTGGATGCTCAGTTTCCTTGCACTATATTCATTTCTTTATGTGGACTATTGAAGAAAATCCACAGCTGTTTGAAATCCTTCAAGTCTGGTGCTACTTAAAGTGACTTTGAAAAGAAGTATGATTTGCAGTCCTGGCCTTTAATTTCTAGAGGAGCAGAAGGAATTTTTTCTGTTTCTTCTTGATCTGGTAATAGTTTCACTAATAAGTTTGTTAACTGGTTTTGGGATTTCTTTTTTGGAACCGTATGGGTTATTTTTTTCAGTCTGTTAATTTAGAACAGCTGTTCTTTTCTTGGGGCTTCTTAAAGCAAGTTTCTTTCTAGCTTGTTCTTTTTTTTTTTTTTTTTTTTTTTTTTT
>VZRO01005380.1:424883-463612 GCA_013397915.1 Daphoenositta chrysoptera
TTCAGGACTTGAATAGCTCTGAAATACCCAACCTTACTTCTCTTTTTCCATTTGCTCACAAGTATCTAAGTTTTATCACAATTTTATATTTGCAATTTTTTTAATCTTTGATTAGTCAGTATTTTGGGTTTTATTTCATTTTTTTATTAGAATTTAAATATAAAATGAAAATATTTATGTCCTAAAAGATGACAAAAAATTTCCAATCAATTATTTGTTTCCATATTTTTATATTAGAGTGTATAAATAATGTTTTGTCATTTTAGATGTAAATAGGGTATATCTGTAAAAGAGATTAGAAACCTCTTAGACTGTATGTTTCTATGATGGTAAAAAAAAAAAAAAAGAAAAGCTTAAACAAATGAATATATTTTATTATTTATATAATTATTGTGGATTTTATAACGGGAATAGAGGAAAATAGAAGAGGAATGAAATTTTCCTCAGTGATTACGGGGAATAATCCCAGATAATGGTACACACTCGGAGGCAAACTGGGTGGAAAGCAACTTTTCTCAGAAAGACCTGTGGGTCCCGGTGGACACAAAATTTGACATGAGCCAGCAGTATAGCCTTTCAGAAAAGCATTATCATGAAAGCAATGCCAACACCTCAAGGAAGGTGATACTTGCCCTTTATTCAGCATGGTGAGGCCATATTCTGTTGAACATTGTTTGTGAGGTTACGGGAACGATTTCAATCAAATTAAATCAGTACACTATTTTCAGCACACAAAATATTCCTGTTCTCTTTATTTCTCCTTGAAATTATTATGCTAATAAAAAATTGTTAATGGGAAGTAATTTAAAATGGGGTCTCAGCTAACAGAAAAGGTAAAAATATCTTGTGCTTTGGTCCTTTGAAATCTGAGTCATAAAGTCATTAATTGAAATATGTATTAAATCGGTTTAGAAAATAAATGTATTTCCAGCTGTGTAGTAAAGTAATATTTTCAAACCTAAAATTTATAAATAAGACTATTTTCTTCAGAAATTATGTCTCTTCCTGGAGGAATGATTTTAAACTATTACTGCCCTGCTTTTCTTCATCATTTTTCTGAGATACAGAACTTCTGAACTGGTAATGTATTTTTACAGTAAGTGGCCTTGAGACGTGAGAAAAATGGGCTATTTTAAGTGACTGCTCATTACATCACCTTTACAAGCAGCTTGTAAAGAGCTTTTGAAGGAGAGAATTACACTAATCCCAATAAAACAATAGGAGAAAAAGAATAATAGCACCACATATCAGTAAGGTAGCATCATTTTCAAGTGATATCATATGTAAAGAATGCAAGCAGCAATCCCAGTTGTATTCTTCCTTCTAGTTTATATAAAGTAGTCTTTATTTTGCTGTAACAGTTGTGATTATAATGTAATTTTATAGTGATTCGTTAGGATACACATAATTTTCCATATTATCAAGCAATAGTCTGAAACTCACCTGGTAAGGATGCAAAAATATAAATGGGCACCCATGTCAGAAGTCTATTGAATTGAGCGTGGAATATAAAGAACTCTCCAGAGAATCAAAAGTTCCTAATTCAGCAAAATCATTGAAAACAGCCAGGTGTCAAGTGAATAAAAAGTTCCATTAAATGCAAGAATTTAAATCCATTACTAGATATGTGTCTGAGAAATGTGCAAGCATTTACAAAATTCTGTAAGAAAACTGTGACAACTGTGACAAAACTATTACTGAAGAAGGTTGAAATCTTAACCAGAGATGTATTCTCCAACAGATATTTTCATCAGATAATTATAGTCTAAAAATCAAATATTAATAAATAGATCTTGAAGAATATTCCAAGATACAGAAAAATGTACAGATAATGACAAATAAAAAAATTAGTATTACATGTGGGATAAGTAGTATTTACTGGGTTTATTGATAAACTAATTAAAGAAGATAATATTTTATATTTTTAAGAGTATTTAATTTATACATTATAATGTACAAACATGTAGTTCTTTAGGCATTTTTATAAATCAAGAAATGGCATGCAATAGATAATTCTGTATTGAATCTTCCCAATAGGATTCTAATAATACTAGCTATATTTTTCTCATTGTGAAGCTTTCCATCAGATAAATGAGGTTGCATTTAAACTATAAAATGGATTTTATGTGTAAAAAATATATATTGCACTGAAGACTAAGTCAGAGTCAGGATAAACTTCTCTTTCATAGCCAAATCCTTCATATATTAGGTCTAGCATACTAGGAGCTTGTACTCTGTTGTAGATATCATATTTAAAGTTTTGTCTATGATTCAACCAAATGGAATCCCTTTTAGTGATGGAGCTAAATTTTTAATTCTAACTCAGCAGTTCTCAACATTTTGGAAGGTTAAATCTCATTTTTTAAAATAAAATTCCGTATTCTCATTTAGAATTTAATTTTTTATTTAAAAACATTTTTGCTGCCTGCAACACTGTTTTTAAGAACTTCTTATGACACCTGAAATCTTGTTTATAAGTGGTCTTTAGATCCCTATCACAATAGAGTATTAATAAAATTCTTTAAATTAGATCAGACTGAAAAGTTTAGTTCTATCTTCATGTTTCCATTTATCAGCAAGTATTGAAACATTAGCCACAATGAACTTTTCAATGCTTGTCATAAAGTAGATATTTTCCCTTATTGGATATTTGGTGAAGAGTAAAAAGTAATGACTGTATTTCTCCTACTCTGCCTGACAAATAGCTAGTTTACACTAGCAGATAACTGAATATTAAAATCTATTAGTCATGGAGATAAAAGTATCATATTCCTTGTCCAATCTCAAATATTCCAGACTTGAATGATAATTTTAAAAGACCAACACAAATCTAATAATTGGTTTTTGTACACACAAAAACATGCTGAGATCAGCCTTCTCAGGGAATCCCATAGAAGTGGCAGGAAAAAACAATATATTTTTCAATTATTTTTCTTTCTTTGTTTCTTACAGACTCATGCAGCTAACCAGATGTTTTAGCTCATTTCTACCTAACACAGACACCAACTGATTCCCCGTCTCATATTCCACCCTGAAAAATACTATATACAGCATCGTATATGCTATGTAGTGTATATATCATAAATAGTGTATAGTATATAATAAATTATATAGATTATTATGTACTCTCCTTTGGAGAGCAATGTGGTGACTGGTTATTTTCCATATGAAATATGAGGCTAATTACTTTTCTTGCGTGTTCTAAAGATGGAATGTGTCTCCCACATTGAGATGTAATACACAAATGAGATACATGGTGCATGTACTGGGTTTGCATGGCCAAGCTTTGATAGTGAGGGGCTACAGGGGTGGCTTCTGTGAGGAGCTGCTGGGAGCTTCCTCCATGTCTCTCTGGCAGAACCAGTCCTTGGTGGCTCCGAAGATGGATGTGCTGCTGGACCAGGCCGGGTCAATTAAGAATGATGGCAACGCCTCTGTGATAACATATTTAAGAAAGAGAAAAAGTCGTTGTGCAGATGTAATTGTGGCCAGAGAACAGTGGAGTGAGGACGTGAGAGGAACAACTCTGCAGACACCAAGGTCAGTGCAGGAGTGGGGGAGCAGAAGTCTCTCCAGGCACTGGGGCTGAGATTCCCTGGCAGCTCATGGTGCAGACCATGGTGAAACAGCTGCGCCCCTGCAGCCCATGGAGGTCTGAGATCCATCTGCAGCCTGTGGAGGAGACCCTCACTGTAGCCTGAGTGAAGGCTGTGACCCCGTGGGAGGCCTGTGCAGAGAGGAGCCCATGCTGGAGCAGCCTGTCCTTGAAGAACTGCACCCCATGGAACCCACTCTGCAGCAGTTTGGGGAGGACTGTTGCCCATGGAATGGACTCATGTTGGAGAAGTACAGGGAGAACTGTCCCCAGTGGGAGGGACCCCACGCTGGAGCAGGGTAAGGGCTCCTCTCCCTGAACAAACTTTTGATGAATTGACCCAAACCCCCCATTGCCTGTCTGCCTGCACCACTGGGGGAGAGGAAGCAGAACTGTGAAGGATGGAGAGCTGGGGTGAAGGGGGTTTTTAAGGTTTTATTTTACCTTTCATTATCCTGCTCTGATTTTGCTAGCAATAAAATCAATAATATCTCCAATTTGAGCCTGTTTTGTCCACGACAGTATTTGGTGAGTGATCTGTCATGGTCTTTATCTCAACTCATGAACTTTTCATTATATTTTCTCTCCCCTATCCAGCTGTGGAGGAGAGTAAGAGAGTGATTTGGTGGGTGCCTGGTATCCAGCCAGGGTCAACCCACTACAGATGTGTCAGCATGAGAAAAAGACACTTTGAAGCCAAAGAGAGACTGTATTTGGTATTCTGATTCACTCAGTGGCTTGGGCACTGAGAGACATTAAAATGCACTGAAGTCTTCAGCTATGAAATGAAAGGACTCCTAAGCATGTATCATTACAGTGAGCTGTCTTGATTTTTTGTTATTAGTTTGATCTTGTAAGTGAGAAAATTTAGTCAATGTATGTCATTCTAAACTAAAAATCTACAATATTTATTGTTGGTTCTGAGTTTCGGTTGCTATATATATAGTGATTATATATAGGTATGACCGTTCATATGCTTTGTTTACCTTTGCAAATGGATATTGCTCTGTAGTCCTAACATGTAGAATGAACTGATTGGAATGTAGTCTCTTTATCTCCCACTTCCCTCTGGGGCACTTATCTTTTTTTTTTTTTTAATTACTTTATGTTCTCAAGTATTTATTAGAAACATTAAAATAATAGCGGTGCAGTTAAAGTGAACACAAAAAGGAATCATCCATTGCTTCTGGCTCCATTATTTCAAAAAGCAGTCAATCCAATATTACATTTGCCACAGCCACTGCAGAAGTCTTTTTTCCCCTGTCTTAGCAACAGATGACTGCACAGCTAGTCAATAAACGTTTCAGAATACAGACTGAAGAACAGTCCCACTAGAAGTTAAATAAATCTATTCTACTAGCCAATAGAGGTCTTTACTAATAAGCATGCGTATGATGAAAAAAGTTTACCCTTCCAAACCAAGCTTGTCATCTAAGATCTGAAAAAATCCCCAAATTAATTACAAGCTGAGCTACATAATCCTGGTTTTCTTGGTCTAGAATCAAAATAAATAAAAAATGAACATATTTGGTAGTACTGGAGGAGGGTGGGGGGGAGTTGTTTTCTTTTATATTTTTTTAATTTTCCATCTAAATTCTGTTTGCTTTGAGTAACACATGACCTTGTCACTGGACCTTTTCTGTTGTCTGTGTCTTTTCTCACCCTGTTTTCAAAATAGAAACTTTCTCAGTTTATTCAAATTACTGGGCATGCAAATCTCTATTTCACAAATCATGTACTTTATCACAAAATCAGCTGAGGGACTCAGAAAAACATAATTGGAAGCAAATTAACTTCTGCAGCCAAGTTTCTATAGGACTACAAATTGAAGGTCAGACCCGTCAAAATATTTGAGGGCTAGCCTGCCATCCAGAGGGACCTAACTAGGCCAGAGGAATGAGCCACAAGGTTTTCAAGTGGATTACAGGCTGGGTGTGAGCCAGCAGTGTACCCTGGCAGTAAGGAAGGTCAAGAGCAACCCAGGCTGCAGTAATAGGAACGTAGGCAGTAGATCAAGGCAAGTTCCATAGCACTTGTGAGGCCACAATTAGGTTCCTGCATCCAGTTTTGGGGGGCCCTAACAGAGAAAATACACTTATAAACATGGGTGAATTTGGTGGAAGGTCACCATGCTGGTCAGGGACTGGAGAACCAGCCTTTGAGGAGAAGCTGCTGAAGCTGGGCTTGTTCAGCCTGGAGAAAAGACAACAGCAGGACCTAACAGCAGCCCTCCAGCTGGGGAGAATGGTATTAAGAAGACCTTACCACGACAGAAGGAGGGTCTCTATGTTGGTGCATGGTGAGAAAATGGGAAATAACAGTCATACATTGAAACAAGAGAAACTGAGCCTGGGTATAAAGAGAAACTCTTCGCTATGAGAACAGGCACTAGAGGAGGCTTCCGGAAGATCTGTGCAATCTTTGTCCTTTAAGGTTTTTGAGACCTAGTGTAACGGGTTGGTTTTAATGAACAAATTGAAACACCAGTTGTAGCTGGGATTCAGGTCACTAATTTGTTTTTGTGAGATATAAATGTATAAATTAGGAGAAAAACATGGCAAAACAGGCCTACTCACTTCTAAACAGTATAAAGATAGTTTATTGTTACTAAATAGAATTAACAGGAAAAAACTACACCAAGAAAGTAAAAAGAAAAAAAAACCACATTCCTTCTTTTGCCAATNCAGCCTCATCTGACCTCACAGATGACTGTGTTTTGGGAATCCTGAGGCCCTGCTCAACTTGAATTTTCCCATGAACCTGTGTTATTTCCAGCATTTGCCCCAGAATGCATTAAAGGAATAGAGCCTTCTAGTACTACTTTAGGAGGAAAATGAAGTAGGCTTTAGAATGATTGTTTGCATCCTCTCAGTGAGATGAATTGCAATATCATTGCAGAATAAAATGTAGCTGTTCATCACATTGCTGAGGTTGTATGAGAGACTGTTCTTCTTTCTGATTGGTGGAATAAAATTAGGGATTAATTTAACACCACAGAGCCTGGATAACATTCTACCTCGTGGAAATGCAATTCCAAATTCCCCAATTTACTTCAATGGAATATTCTTTTATTTTTCACATCTAAATTATTATAATTCAGGTAGAGTCCAACTGAGAAACCTGAGAAACCTAAATATGAGAAAAATCCCAACCTGTATTTCCCCATAATTTATGTATGCATGATGTTCATTGCAAATGACCTTATAAAACATTAAGAACATTTTATTCTTGATGGAAAAACTTTAGAAAGGGAATTATTTAAATAGTGGGGGGTTTTGTTGTGCAAACAGGTTACTTCCTTCATTCCCGTATTTCTGTAAAATTACATAACTGTTCTCTATTCTATATTTGTAAAAATACCACAATAAATACACACAGAATATCTTCTACTTTAGGTCTCATTCTTGAAACCAAGTGATTTGAGCAAACCTGTGTAAGATTTTAGTTACCATTTGTAAATACCCAAATCTTCCAAAAAATATATTAGTACATTTATGACTTTGAAGCTCATGCAATTATTTTAGGATATAAAACATTTTGCATACTTGTCATGGCAAAGCTATCTATGTCAGAGTCAATGCTTATTTTCACCTTCTAAATATAGTTTGTAACACAATCACAACAAACAGATAACAACAGTCACAGAACAAATAGCAAGCATAATTTACTTTCTTCTCAAAGCCTTACTCTGATTATTCAATTATTGCAAAAAATATGTGATGTCTCTATTTACTTTACAATTACATCATTATGCAAACTAGAAAGTTTCCATATTAAAATACTTCTTATTAATAATAGTTCTATTACTCAGTCCATTTATAACAGACTTGGCATGAAGTAAAATATTTTTTGACAAAACTGTTATTTTCAGAAATTATCTTTGAGAACACAATCCATGCTGAACTGTCAGCCGCAGTTCCAGATCTCCATTCATACCTTCAAGTTCTGACCTGTCGTTAAAAGATATAGGATGATATAAACTGCAGTGGTGTTTTTGACTAGGACTGAATATCTAATAAAATACTTAAAAGCCTATGCTCTGAATAAATCTAAATGCTGATGATACTATTTTTCTCTTGTTTCTGCCATGTTTTGACTGAGAATAATGATAACAAACATTTTCAAAAAAATATTTAAATGTTATTAAAAATAACAAAAACCCAACTAAACCCCAGCTCACCAGTACCTAGAAAGCTGAAACCAATTAAGAAGATTAAAAGCTGTTAGATTGCCAAGAACATTATCATCACTCCTGTTCAAAGATAATAGTATGGTGCCATGGGATAGGAAAAGTATTTCAGATAAATCTAGACATCAAGAAAGATTCTTCCTCGAAGACAAAAGGACATATTTTACAAATATACATGAATACATAAATACTTTTAACATAAAGATTAGTTCTGATAAAACATGTAATTTCAAAGAATTTCAGAGAATATGCTGCTATACTGTTGAAGACAAAACCACTGAGATTTTCTCTGTTCTCTTTCACCCCTTTCCAGTTAACCCAACAGTCCCCGTTACCATGTTGCCCTTACTCATTCACTCATTCACAGAAAAATCAAGTCCAAGCCCTCCAAGTCAGTTGGAGATGGTGGAAGAGAGACTGAGAGAGTTGTGGTTGTCCAGCCTGGAGAAAAGAAGGCTCTGGGAATACATTATTGTGGCCTTTCAATAATTCAAGGTGTCTTAATAAGAAAGGTGGGGACAGATAGTAGGACTATATAGTAGGACCTGTAGTGATGGGGAAATGGTTTTAAACTAAAAGAGGGTAGGTTTAGACTAGATATAAGGGGAAAAATATCTATAATGAGGGAGATGAAAAACTGGAAGAGTTATAATTCTTCAACTTTTATTCAACATAACTTAAAAATTCTAAATAAAGTCAATATAAGATAACTTCCAGATTCTTTGTGAAATAGTTTTTGGGGAAAAAAAAAAGAACCAAAGATGACCAAAGAAAAGAATAACAGAAATTCTGTATTACCTTCTTCCTTACCCTCTCCTAGCACATATTTACATTTTTATTTGCCATCTGATATTTTCACTGGGACCCAAAGATCTGATTCCAGATATCAGCCAAAAAAAGACACACAAAAGTCTAATTCTCCTTTTATGTCCATCAGTGCAGTGAATGTTCTTATATTAAATGATGCAGTTGATACCTATGCATCATCTTCTTTTAGATAAATGTTGCATTTGTCCCTAGATGTAGTAGATTGAATTATTTTTGCTTTACATAATTTTGCAACATATAGGTGGTAAAAATCTTTCTTCTTGCTGGCAATTCTTCCAAATATTGATACCACAAATACTGTGCAACACAAATACACATTATCACAGTTCACTAAAATCACATCAAAGATTCCTGTGAATTTACAGTCCAAAGATATGATAAAAGAAAAAAGATAAATATATGTCACTGCACTCCCACCCCCTTCCTGGAAACACAAAGGTAAAAAGCTGTTTGACTTTGGTAATTCTTACCCTGAAAATCTGCAGGGTATGCTTCAACACTTTATTTTTTATGAATCTTTTGCCCAGCACTCCACCAGGTAATTATGACTCCAGAGGATTCATGTTATTTTAGTACTCAGTTCTTAAGAAAGGATTCTAAGGATCTATGGATCTTTAAACAGCAGTAGAGTACAGAAAAGACACCTGATTCATAAAGAAGTAGAGCACAAACTTAACCAAATGCTTTCAAACTCTTGGAAAGGCCTTCAGAAGTTAAATCTGAGAATAAGAAAAAGAAAACCCAACCCCCCATTTTTTATTAGTACAAAAGTTTTAGACCATCACTATTAACTATTACACATATACATATTACACATTCATGTGAAGAATGAATTGTAGAAAAGACGTACAAATTTTCTGGATTTTAAAAACTTCTGTACTCTATACCAATACATAAGCCTTAAACTGATAACAATAAATGTGTGAACAAAAATAACGAAATCATACACCAAGGTGCAATTTCCCTTACACTAAGGTGTGATCCACTTTAGCAGTCTAACATCCAGTTTAGCCAAGTCTGTGAGTGAGTGGCTTTGAACAACCCGTGGGTATCATTGATGAAAAAATAGGACTGAAGAGAGAAGAATATGTTCTCAAAGAGCCATCTCAGCTTCTTGAGACATATATCTTAGTATATAATGAATGATGTAAAAATTGTCTTTTTTATCCTGATGGAATGCATACATGCATACATACATGCATAGACATAGACTTCAGTCTTCCATTTATAATACTAAGAAAGCTTCCATTTCACAGCTTGGACTCATGGCATATGCAGAAATCACATTATTTCCATTCTTCTCTGTGGTACGAATGGCTTTTATCTGTGAAAAGATATTTTTCACAGATATCTCTTATATTTTCATCTTCATATGCACCAGGTACAAAGACACACATATGTAAACAGGTCTCTCCACTGACCATGAGACCAACGATCTGATTTGGACTTCTTGGCCACTGTAATACCAACTCCCAGACTTCATTCTCTCCAGTATCCAACACAGATTTATAAACATTTCAAAACAATGACCTCTTATCCTATTTGTCAGCTACCATGGTGTGGTTTTTACTGGTGAATATGCACTGATATCTACCTACAAAGTGTGCACATACTCCGATCTCTGGCACCACAGACATGCAAGGCCTGTGACCCGTGGTCTGTTACCTGGCACTGACTCAGACACCCACACATGCATGTGCATGCACAAAAGAGATCTCTTGATCTTGAAAACAGCTAATAATGGGGGGCAGATTGTGATGAAAGGTGCGGGCATGGCCAGACAAGCATTCTGATCAGCAACATTTCCATGCAGCTCAGTCCCTTTTATCTCCTTATCCATGTATTTCACCGGGTGCATTGTTCCCCAAACCACTTTGATCCCTCCTTTTCTCCATCTTTGGATTATCCTCTAAACATCCCACAATAAGTCTTATGCAATCCCATAAGGGCCTTCTCTTGCATCTCATAAAATATCCCACACTGCCAGGAAGTGACCACCCTCAATTTGAAAAGAGACCCTGAGAGCTGCTCCCTTTGATTCACCATGTGAGTCTCATTTCCAGCCCATGGGGATCTTGGCTCCAGTGTGACTGACACACCAATTGCTCTGATTAGGTTTTTGGGTTTCTTTGACCTGCTATTGTTCTTTTGCATATTTGAAGGTTTTGGGTTTTGGGGGTTTTGTTTGGGTTTTTTTGATGTTGTTTATGTATATAAGTCTTTAATCACATAACCAAACAGAAATATTTTATTTTATAAACATTATTTTGAATAAGCACACTGAGGCAATTTCCTTTGTAAACTATTAAATTTGATCACAAGTATCATACATTGAAAAGATTCAAAATAAGTAAAATAATTTGAGTTAATGACAAAAACCTCTTTGGAAATGTATTATGGTTTCTTTGTTCTTAATTTTCATTGTTGAAAGAAAAATCCCAAACAACCAAACGTTTTAGATTTTGAGTCATTGAATAACACTGTTTCATAAATTACAACATGAAAATACTGGCAATACACAATGAATTTAGACACGCAAATATTCACACAGATTTCAGTAGTACTAGTGTACTTAATACATTAAAATTAAGTGCAGTCTCTTCTAGTGAATTTTTTTATTTCATTACTAAATAATTTTCCAGTGTGTCACATCGCATGCAACTTTTTTACTGGTGATCTAGATTAATAATTCTCTGTAAGGGTGAGCAGAAAGATTTATTCTCAAATATTTTGGATCACTAATACACAAAAATGGTGAACATTATATGCTATATTTATAGAAGATAATGTCCTTTAAAATCATCTCTATGGATCACATAGCATCTGCAACAAACCTTAACTGTTAAAAAAGAAGGCTGTTGATGTCAAAAGACGATTCCTATGACAGCTCTTTTTTAAAAAGGCATTTATCTGAGTTGTCCTTTCATAAATGCAAGACTTAAAAATTGAATTTTTGCAAATATGTTTTCTTCCTCTTTTTTTCTAGTCGTCTTCAAAGAAACAAATAACAACTCTAACAACGCAGAAACAGAAAAATATTGACAACACACAGAGGCAGCAAAGGTCACTGTGCTGAATACTATATTAACTAAATTAAATAGAAACTGGCAAGCCAATTTTAAACTAGTAAGGAGCAAACTAGTACCTTTCATATTGATGATTCCCTTTTTTAGTCTGAATTGAGTCATACTTATTTGAAAACTTCCTTTTCACTTGAACATTTTGGATAATGGTCTATTTTTTAATTCCTACCTGATCCTTTTCCCTGGAGTTAACATGAAGTCTTTAGGGTGTGTGGCTGGTTCTCATGTACCTCAGGGAATGTGATTTTTTCTGCTTCTTGTGAAAGAGGCAAAGCTTTACAGTGACTTAAGAGTGCCTGCAGAAAGACTGGAGCACCCAGAGGGACATTCCAAAACAGATAGTAAGAAGCTTTAGTATAACTATTTTGATGGCAGTGTTAATGGTAGTCTTCTACAAAACCATTAGAGCATTGTCTAGACTATGAGTATATTCTTTGTTCTGTACATACGGTGTGTTGTCTCTTCCTGTACAATGGTTTTGAATGCAACACCAGTTACAATGTAAGGATCCTAAATAATATGAGAATTCTCAAGCCTTGAAGAAAGAAAGTATTGATGAAAGAAATATGAAAGAAAGGATTGATGAAAGAAAGATGCTGTTAAAAAAGACCGCTTTTTTTTTTTAATGTGTGAGGCAGGAAAATACAGGACAGTAAGTCCTAGGCAAAGCTGTGTGACTGCTGACAGTATTCACAAGTATTCTTTAAACAAATTTTACTCTCTATCCATGTTTGTTTACATTCTCATATATGACAGCATTAGGAAATGGTACTTTCCATTAATTAAAATAAATTGAAGTAATTTAAATATCAGGGCATCTATATCTTTCAATAGTATGTCTGGAACAATGACATAATTCAGAAGAAAATTCCATGATGAATGGACTATGAGAAAATGCAGAGAAGGTTCCATGGACATGGTCCAATGTGCACTGTAACTAAAGAATAAGTAATGCTGAGTCAACAGCAAAGAAGAAAGTAACTCAATACCACAATTTTCAGTTAATTTGTTTTGCATTAGGAACTAGTGAAAAAGGTAATGATGTGTTCTACAGGAATATGCTTGGAGAGAATAAGGCAAGCACAAGAACTTTTCAGGAGTTTGAGCTCAATCTAGACTGTCGACTGCAAGAGGAAAGCAAAATGAATCCTTGGAACACAGGTATGTTTGTCTAAGGTTTTGAGTGTAAAGTCACATGGTCTAAGAAATTATTCTGTAACTAAAAGGTAGTCAGTCAATTTAGAGATCAAAGTGCTCTGGGAAAAGAAATGTCTGGAAATATTTTTTTCCAATAGAAATTTTGTGTCACATGCAGAAATTCTGAAACTCCAGCACATCTACTGAATGGATGCAATAAAAATCAAGTGGCAGAAGAAACTTCCCTCCTTACTGCTCTTAACTAGTAGCTCACTTTCCTCATGCTTCTTGGGGTTGTGACTGAGTATCTGTATCCATCTCAGTCACCCTTCTTCTTTTCTCTTTCAGAATTACCTCTGTTTCCCTTCCATTCTTTTAGTCACACAACTATAATCAAAGCATTCCTCTATGAAGCAATTTGCACATTAAGGAAGATTTTGAATCTGAAGAATCATATACAGGTTCATATTTGGATGGTAACTTTCAATTTTATAGCTATTTCAACCTTCCCCTCTCCAACAACAACAAAAAAAAACCACCAACGCCCACCCCCCTTGAAACCCATAGCCAAACCAAACCATACCCAAACAAACAAACAACCCCCCCCCAAAAAAAAACTCCAAAAAAACCCAAACAACAAAAAAAAACCTCCAAACAAAATCAAAACAAAAAAAATACACCCAAAAATAATTCAAACCCAAAGACATTTAAAAAATTGCTGCTCATTCATTTAATCTTGATTAAAAGCATTAACTATGGACCTTTCTGTGAGATTATTCTGTTGTTTCAGCATGGCAATGAAGACTTTAATTGACAGAAGGAAAGTCTTTTAGCATAGTGCTACTTAAAAAGATAAAGCTAGCCTCAAAAGGAACACAGCTCCAGAAAACAGTTTTTTTCTGGTTAAAAAAAATTTCAATAATTATGGTTATTTGTTTTTACAAAAGATCGCATTTCACATAGAGTTCCAACTGTATTTCAAAATTGTGTGTAACAAGTAAATGTTAAAATTATTTGAAAGCTTGGATACAAAATTTATATATGTATCTCTCAAAATGTTTTCCTTCCCAATCTATCAGAGCAGGTATAATACCAGGTAAAATTACTATTTTTAAAAAGGTGTTTTCTTCTTTGCTAGCTAATCTACAAATTTTCTACTGGCTTTTATCATCTTTACTAACTTCTTGCTGCAAGGTATTATGTATTTTTTCCCTCAGCAGACCCACCAACAATGTCTGTGCCAGAGAATTGTAAAAATTTACCTATGACCTTGCTTTTTAGAAAAAGGCAGTAAAGGGTCAACCACAGTTTTTGAGGAGGAAACAGCTTAAAAGGAACACTGAGACAGAATTTTCCTACAGCAACATGTACTTCAGAATATCTTTATAGAACACTGCACAGAACAGAAGGTTGTTTTTTTTTCTCATTGATCAGAATGCCACATGCAGTATTTCAAATGCAGTGGTTCAGGAAACTTGAAGCTGGTATTAAGTGGTTAAGTCCAGTTCAAGACTAGGTCCCTTTGCTATTGACCTCAGTCATTGGACTATGTAAAACTGAAGTATTTCAGCTGTCCAGTGGGAACACTTGTGAGTGCTTTTCTATCCCAAAGGAACAAATGTACAATTGCATTGACTACAAAAGCAAATTGTAAAATAACTCAGCAAAAAGTTTTAAAAAAACAAATATGATATACATTTCAAAGGGTGGTTTTATTTTTATTTCCATGTGGTTTTGTTTTGTTGCTTGTAGAAGAGATAAAAAATTACAGATGTTTTTTAGGTTGAAGGTCTGCTATTTCTGTAAAAAACACCTGTAGCACAGCACTAGTATGTCTTAAAAACTGAAATGTAAGATAAAATGAAACATTAGCAGGAATTACCATCTATTAAAAAAATAAAAAAAGCTTATACTAATTTATACCTTGAAATCTATTTACTTTGCAAGACTCTCTGCCAGGAACTATTATTTTATGTTTTGAATGATTGAGGTCTTTAATGATAAGGTGACACAGTTTTGTCAATACAGCTGTTACTTTCTTTCTTTCATTTGCATAACTATTAGCATTGTAAGGAAAGAAGAAACCTAACATAGGAACAACTAATTGTTTATAACAGAAAGTTGCCTGTAGGCATAAATAATTACAGTTGACCAGTCTCATGTAATGCTTTCTTATAAAACATAAAGTATAAAGTGAGGACGGATGTGCTATGATGGGAAAAGCAAAATGAACCCCCCGAAAAATGAACAGAAAAGTAAAGAGAAATATGTGAGTTCTAGTCTAAGATGTAAACTGGCACACTGGGACCTGAAATTGCAGATGATACTCTACTAATCTCAAGCGCTGTGTTTATCGTATGCATATACTACACTAAAAGGATAATTACCATTATTCAGTGTATTAATAGTCTACAAAAATATGGAACAACATGACTACTGAAAGTGCTTAATGAATACTGATCACTTTGATGTAGCTTTTACATATCTCAGTACAGGTGACTTGGAAGAACCTGCTTATCAGAAGAAATGAGGACACTTTTTTGATGTTTAACTCATTAGCAAAAATGAGGCATTTGACAATATCGATCATTATCATTACTTCAGAAGATACAGTATTAGTTAATTTGGGGGAACAAAAATAGATTTTAATTTTTTTTAACATCTTAAATGTAACACAGACATAGCAACATTGTTCCAATCCATAAGTCTTTCAAGTATTTTTACACAGCTTTTCTTTAATTCTTGCTTTTGTATTCCCTGTTTTAAATTAGAGGCCTTTTTTCCACTTATTTTTAAGCTGTCTGTTGCGCCTACAATTTCTCTCCCAGTGTTTTTCTTTTATTAAAATAATACATATTTTACACTTTAATTTTTGTCTTTGTATTTTTTTATTTGTAGGGTAAGGGGCTGCACAAAGATAAATAATAAGATAGGTCTTCCAGTATCTGTAAGGAAGCTCTTTCAGATTTTTATCATTACTCATTTAACTCCTGAATACTAGTTGTATTCTTTCAAAACTTTCTGCAGATTGTCAGATTTATTGACCGTATGACTATATCTGAGACCCCTTCAAAACAGAAGAAAAAATATTTTCTGACTTTCAGAGCTTTTTACTGCTTCCGTATTTATATACTCTGTAGGGTCTTACCTGGGGAAAGAAAAAAAATCTGAAAATAACTAAGATGTTAATGAATTCATGAAAGCTTATTGTTTTCGAAGAGATGCATCAGAGTAATTTAAAATGGATTTTAAAACTCCATAGATTTAAGCCACTAATTTTAGGGAGAATGTAGACCCCATATTTCAGAATACGTTAATTGGTTATAATTCTGAAACAATAAAAAGTAAAACGTACTCAAAATGAAAATTATCTACCTAGGGACCTGAACTCAAAGCACCAACCTGTTTTTAAGCAAATATAAATAAATATTACACACTTTCTCCATACAAACAACAGGGGGAGGAGAAACTGGCATAACAGCTGTAATCAGAATCATAGAAAGGTTTAGGTTGGAAGAGACATTAGGGATCATCTAGTTCCGACCTCCCTGTCAGGAGCAGGGATGTCACCCCCTAGATCAGGTTGATCAAGGCCACGTAGAACCTGGCCTTGAACGGTTCTAGAGCTGGGCCATCCACAACTTCTCTGGGAAACCCATCCCATTGTCTCACCAAGCTCATGGTAAAGAATTTCTTGCTAAAACCTAGTCTATGCTATTTCTCCTGAGTGGTCCTGAGTGACCACCATAACAGTTGGCTCTCAAGTCATGGACTAAATGGACTCAATTTTTATGAACATTCATCCCATGGTGGCAGACGACAGACAAAGAGAATGATATCACATCAAAAGACAGGGAAGATGGTGGTGGTTCACGTATCGGACAGTGCAGGACCTGAAAATTATACAGATGGTATGGAATAAAAGGTGTGGACTGTACTAGATCGAGTAGGATTGTATTTCTTCTTAGCAGCCTATAGAGCTCTGCATTTTGTATGTGTTAGTAAAAGTGTTGACAATAAATGCTTTTTACTTTTCCCACTGTGCCTGCCCTCTCATCCAATCAGTAGGCTGAGAGTGAGAAACAACAGAGCCAGGAGGAGAGCCAGGAGAACAGACTGCTCCTTAACTGACCAAGGGGTGTTTAATATCATATGTTATGCTCAGCAAAAGCTTGAGTAAGTGCAGACATACATGGTTAACCATTAGTTGTATGGAAGCTCTGGATTTCCAGGATGTGGCTCTTGTCTGTCTACTGGTTGAAGTGAGGAATAAAGTCCTTCTTCACTTTGCTTTCACATGGAGCTTTTGTTTCACCTTTTAAGATGGTTTATTTGTCAATCCATGAACCTTCTTGCCTTGTTTTCTAATTTCTTTTCAACTCACAGGAGAGGGAAGTAGGCGAGTCATTCCGTGGATGCTCAGCTGCTGGGTGAGGACAATCCACCACAGCACCTTAGTAATGAAAGTAGAAATTTTTTAAAATACAAGAATATGGTATTTTATTAATTACATTTTCTGGTGTAGAGAGACCTGAGAAATGAGTTCTTTTTTTTGCATTTATTCATGCAAAAGTCCATTAAAATATTGCTGAACATTAGTCTTTGCAAGCATCTAATGAACACAGTTAACTCCTCTGGGCACTTCTACAGCACTGATGATGCCAAATCAATCAAATAGAACTCTTCTCTACAGCCCCTGATACAGTTCTAGGGCAAGGATAGGAAGTTACTTCAGGCAAATTTTTAATGAGTCAGATTTTGTAATTGTCTTCTGTTCTCAAGGAAACTGGATGCTTTTTACATTATTACTTTTTTTTAAGGTTGATTAGGTTTTCTATTAGAAAATAACATTTAGAGGCACTTTTTTTCCAGGTTTGTAATAACAGACTGTGTAAGACAGGACTGTACTATCCTAGTGAAGGACTAATCTTGTAAAAAATCTCCTCTGGCAACCCTCAAAAACTGTGTGACCCAGGTAACAGAAAGCCAACCTTATCTTCCTGTCCTCAGATTTTAATTTTTTTTTTCATGCATTAATCTACTTAAGCAATTTTTCATTTTGCTACCAGTAATATTACATGAGCTGATCATATTTTGGTCTTGTACAAAACTGAAAGAAAAGTTGACACACTTATCAGAAAACTAGTTTTCTTCTTATGTTATGAAACTCATGCATTCTTCTAACCTGACTGCAGCTGGTTTTGGGGCAGGCAGTCAAACGTTTGTCTATATAGTAGGAGTAGGTAAGGCAGAATTTCAAACACTGAAAAATAAGAGAAAAAAAAGGTAACTAAACACATGAACATTTCCACAACTATCAAATATGACGTTTATTAGTAGCGTTTTCATGTATTCCACTGGAATTGTAAATATAATGAAGTTTAAAAGACTGAAATCATACCCCAACATACAATGTTTTTAGGTTTTGGGGTTTTTTTATGTGAACACTTATATCCAGTAGTCTAACATAAATCGGTTTTATTTTCTTCTCTGAAATCAGTGGGAGCAAATTGTAAAGAACTGGATATCCAAATTCAAAGTTCAGATAAAACTCACAAGAATAAGTATCCAGGCATTATTTTTAAAATTTAGTTCTCATGGGCATAGAGGAAAACTGTAGCTACTTATAGGAGGCATATATGTTCTGCTTAGCAGCTCAAATACATGAAAAAATATTAGCAAAGTTCAGACATACAAAATTCAAAAAATCATATACACTAAAGTAAACTAATTTGATAGATTTTACATGAGATCTCTGTACTGTAATATAAATCTTTTTCTAGATTAATAATTTAAACACTATTTTACAAAATTATTCCTTTAAATTAGCGTTTCCTATAATTATGAAGTTCCCTTAAAAACATTTTGAAATTATGTAAAATTTCTATTGGTTACTCATTGCAGTAATGTTCCCTTATGCTCAAGCAGTAGCGATCGCTTTTCCAGAGCAGTGGAACAATTTTAGACTTGGTCTGTTGAAGGTGAAGTTGCCCACAAAACGTCTAATATATACTAGTTAGAAGATCAAGAAATTTAGAAATTGTTTATCAGGACACAGAGCACAAATTAGCTTCATGAGGTATGTTCACATGAAAAAACAGAATGAAAAATAAATCCTCCATGTCCCTCCCAAGCAGACAATAACACAAACATCCATGTAAAAGCAGGAAATTTGTTATTTCCATTTTGCATCAGTTTAACAAGGTAAATTGCAAAGTTGTGTACATAGAATGAAATAACTACATATTTTAGTAAAACTTGGGAGAAAATAGTTGCATAATAGCCCTGATGAAAATTACTCAAGTGACCATAAGCCACCACTGCATTCTCACTTGCAAATTAATCAAAATGCCCCTGCTGCCCAGAACATTAGAAGCCATATAGCCAACAAGAGGGAAGTGACTGTAATTTTCTGCACTGCACAGATAAGGCCACACCTGGAAATTATTTGAGCCTCTTCTTGAAGAGGAGTTTCAAGACACTTGAGAGCATCCAGTGGAAGACTACCATGGTGGTCAGGAGCATTGATTTATTCATTCCAAAGCAAAGGGTTAGAGTCCAAGAGCTGCTTGAAACAGTGACCACAGTGTATGTGGGAGAAACACTTGTCAGGGCCAAAAACAGCAAAAAAAAAAAAAAAAGGAGAAAAAAGTCAAAGTCATATCTGAATGGTCAGGGGCTTTCAGGCCATCACTTAGAACTAAAGAGTGAGCCCGTTGCCCTTGATCAGTCAGAAGGAGATGAGGTTAAGGGGTACACTGTTTACAGCTATGTAAGATCTCATGTTGACAACAATTCTATTAGAGGCTAGGTGTTGGAACAGATAACTTCCAGAGATTTCTTCCAAACAATACTGCTGCGATTCTGTGAAGGAAATCAAAACTGAAACAAAACCAGCCATGGATGGACAACTTAGCTGTAAATCAAAACAAAGGAGACCTCTCTCATTTTACTGACCTGACAGTGCAGATTGTCAGGGTTGGTCTGGGCTTGCCTTGGTTTCAGCTGGTTTTGTGTTATTTGGATTGGTGGCTGGTAGCCAGTGATCAGTGAGGCCTCACCTGCTTCAGCTGAAGCTGTATAAATGCCATCCATAGTAAAGGTTTTACTAACCTTTATGATAGTCTGCCTGAGAGATGATGAGAAGTAAGCAGATTCATGAGAAAACATATGAAAAAGTCTCAGGTGGAACCCAGAATTGAGGATGAAGAAACCTGCTGCATAAATACCATCATCCTCCTTCAGTGCCAAATGAGGGAGTGCTGATGGCAATTTGCTGTAACTGGAAGTAAGCAGCAAGGGCTGGCTGTTCTGCATGGGAAGCTGAGGAGTCACACAAAAATGGTACAGAGAACTGTGCTTGCTTGCAAGGAGCCAGGATGAGGAAAGACAGGATGAGGATCAGGTCTGGTATTCATATTCACAGTATTCATAAATTCTTTAGTCTGCCCAATGACACTGAAGTAAGTCTGCCATAATCCATATTTTCTTATAATTGGGGGTGGGGGGGAAAGGGGGAAGAGGGATAGGGTACATGTTATTGTTTATTTTTAAAAGTATTTTTAACTGAACTTCATTTTAATCATTTATTGTTTCAATATACATATGTGGTGGGTTGACCCTGGCAGGACATCAGGTACCCACCAAAGCTGCTCTATCATTGCCCTCCTCAGCTGGGCAGGAGAAAAAATATAACAAAAGGGTCACTGGTTGAGATCCCTGGGTAGGGAGAGATCACTCACCAATTACTGTCACAGACAACATAGACTTGGGGAAATTAATTTAATTTATTACAATCAAATCAGAGTAAAGTAATGAGAAATCCTAAAAAATTTTCTCCCATCCACCTCCTTTTTTCCCCAGCTCAACTACCATCTTGATTTTTCTGCTTCTTCCCCCCAAGTGGCTCAGAGGGGCAAGGACTGGTGCTTGTGGTCAGTTCATCACACTCTGTCTCTGCTGCTGCTTCCTCCTTACATTCTTCCCCTGCTCCAGAGTGGGGTTCCTCTCACTGGAGGCAGTCCTCCATGAATTTGTCTAATGTCAGCCCTTCCCACAGGAGCCAATTCTTTACAAACTGCTCCAGCATGGATCCAACCCACAGGGTGCAGTCCTTCAGGAACAGACTGCTGCAGCATGGGCTCCCTGCAGGGTCCCAAGTCCTGCCAGCAAATCTGCTCCTCTCTCCACGGGACCACAGGTCCTGCCGGGACCCTGCTCTAGGTGCAGACTTCCCACAAGGTCACTGTCTCCTTCGGGCTTCCACAGTCTCCAGCACAGGGTCCTTCACAGCGTGCAGAGGGACATCTGCTTCAGTGTGGTCCTCGTGGGCTGCAGGGGCACAGCTGCCCCAGCGTGGTCTTCTCCCTGGGCACAGGGCAATCTTGGCTCCAGTGCCTGCAGCACCTCCTCCCCCTCCTTCTCCACTGACTTTGGTGTCTGCAGAGCTGTTCCTCTCACATATTCTCACTCTGCTCTCTGGCTGAGGTTGGGCAGCAGTTTTTCCCCTTAAATCTGTTATCCCAGAGGCAATACCACCACTGCTGATGGGCTCAGTCTTGGCCAGCATCAGGTCCATCTCAGAGCCGGCTGGAATTGGCTTTGACAGACGTAGGGGAAGCTTCTGGCTGCTCCTTACAGAAGCCACCCGTGTAGCCTGCCCTCCTAACAGAACCTGTCCATGCAAATGCAATACGGCATAGTATGAAAAGAGAAGACAATACTCCAAACATAGAAAGACAAAACGATAACAAACTTGTCCAATCACCAATCACCAGTGTTCTGGAAACTGTCTTTATAAACTTATTTTCATTGGGTTTATGGATATTAGGGATCCTCAGAGTTACACTGTGGAACTTATGCACTAACAGTGGGTTAACAATTGTTTTAGTAAGAGTGACCAGATTAAATATATCCATATCCTAAAATTCTGTAGTACAGAGTCACAATTGTATCAAAATTCAGGTTTCCCTTTGTAGATAATTGTATTTAGTTGGTCCTGGGGCTCTGAGGAATGTCAAGAGCATCTGAAATAAAATAAATTGTGAAGTGATGATACTTAACATTTTATTTGATCCTGCAAAATTACAATTGTTAGTGATAGCTTTCTTATGAAAAGGAGGAAAACATGCAAATAGAGCAAATCAAACCACATCATATCAGAGTTTTGCAGTTTCTTTATTTTCCACAGTATCTCATATTTAGCATTAACATTAGCTACAAGTAATATTTTCTTTATTTTTAGTTTGAAGAAATTATGTTCCATTTGCATATTTATAGAATTCCTAAGACCATTTAAGAATATATGAAGCCATAACTTCCAACATGGAAGAGCAGCAATTCATGAGCCTGAGTTTCTTAAACTTCTTTGCAAATACGAAGCTACAATAAAATCTAAAATAAAATCTTCCAAGTCCCTAGGACTAAGGAGTATCCTCACTGCAAATGAGATTCAGAATATCATGTTCCACTCATTGCTGCAGGAAATTTCCACTTCTAGAAATCCCAGACTTTAAGACAGTAATTTTAGGGAAGTTTTTAAGAAAAAAATATCTCTGATAAATGAACAAATATTCTCCTTTCTCTTTTTACACATGAAACTCTGATTCATCTCATTGCTTTTCCCGTTCTATTTTTTTACTGCCATTTTCTCCCAACTCCTTTCTATTAATCAATAAATATTTTTAGCAGAATCAACTCTGCAAGGAGTGCAATCAGTCTTGATAACAGCATCATTTACTGTGCCAGTATCTAATAAAAACAAGCAGACATTGCAGCACTGCTATTCAAAACAATGTCTGAATTATGAGGTCTTTTTATTTTTGAGGGATTTCAGCAAACTTTAATGAGTATTAAGCTAGTAGTATGTAGTACTTTGAAATGTCATGTTAAACTTTTTTGAATTGATGTAGAATGCTGCAAAAAATTCTGAAGAGCTAGATATACTGACTTGTCTACAGCTATCAGATTTTCATTTGACATACATATATCACATTTCAATGCAACAGCAGAATGAAATTAAGTTTTCTGCAGACTGCTAGTTCTCATGATGTATTCTAAGAACAGCAATTGATAACAAATTAGGAACCTGATGACTGGGAATAGGAAAAATTTAGAAAATGAAGACCTTTACAAAATGTAAAGTTTTCCCTGAAACAGTGGTACCTCTTTACATAATACTGTATCCAAGAGATCCCTGCTGATATTTACTGTTTGTCTGTAACTTTTAATATAATCCTTGTACAATTTTGTATAGGTCCTAATTCCTTAAATGTAACAGTTATGATTCTTTCTCCATCTTCTTTCATGATATTCATTTCACTGTGCTATAGTTGCCGTGAAAAAAAAATTCTCTGCTTCTGCATGTCCATAAGATCTTACATATATATATATGGACATGCAAAAGCAGACAATTTTTAATATATATATATGCTGAACAGTTTTACCAGAGAAGCAAATCCTGCTGAGATGACAGTTTTCTTTCTTTCCATTCTTAAAGAGGGAGACTTGTCTTAAAACAAACAAAAAAATCAAATAAAGGCAGAGGTAGAATATTCCAGACCTGTATTTTTGTGTCATAGAGCCTGAATATTGCAACCATTTGGATGGGTCACTTACAGCTCACTTACCTGCAGAAAGATAGAATGGTTTGGGTTGATGATACCTTAGATATCACCTAGTTCCAACTGTCCCACCAAGGGCAAGGATAACACCCAAAAGACCAGGTTCCTCAAAGCCCCATCCAACCTGGACTTGAACACTTCCAGGGATGAGGCATCCACAACTTCTCTGGGCAACCTGTTCTAGTGCTTCACCACCCTCCCCCACAGTAAAAAATTTCTTCCTAAGCATCAATCTAAATTTTTCCTCCTACAGTTTAAAACCATACCCTCTCATCACTACCTGCCCATGTAAAAAACCATGGTCCCTCTTTTTTATAAGCTCTCTTTAAGTACTAGAAGGCTATAAGATGTCCCCAGAGCCTTCTCTTCTCCAGGCTGGACAGCCACAACTACCTCAGCCTGTCTCCATAGGAGAGGTGCTCCAGTCCTCTGATCAACTTTGTGGCCCTTCTCTGGACTTGTTCCAACAGGTCCACATCTTTCTCATGCTGAATACCCAAACCTGGGTGCAATACTCCAGGTGGGATCTCACAAGTAGAGGGGAAGAATCACTCTCTCAACCTGCTGGCCACTCATCTCTTGATGGTTTCCAGGATGAAGCTGGCTTTCTGGAGTGTGAGTTGGCATGCTTTCTGGCATGCTGTTTGCTCATGTCCAGCTTTTTGTCCATGAGAACCTCCAAATCCTGCTTCACAGAGCAGCTACCACTGAGTTCTTTCCCCAGCCTGTGCTCATATCTGGGACTTCCCTGAACCAGGTGCAGTACATTGCACTTGGACTTCTTGAACTTCATGAAGTTCCCATGAGCTCACTTCTCAAGTTTGTCCAGGTCCCTCTGAATGGTATCCTTTCCTTCTGCTGTGGCAACTGCACCACTCAGCTTTGGGCCATCTGCAAACCTTCTGAATGTGCACTCAATCTCTCTGTCTGTGTTGTTGATAGTGCTATTAAAGAGCACCAGTCCAAAGACAGAGCCCAGGGGGACACCACTTGTCACCAGCCTCCACCTAGATATAGAGCTATTGACCACAACTCACTGGCTGTGTCCATCCAGTCAAGTTCTAATCCAGCAAATAATCCACCTTTCCAATGTATGTCTCTCCAATCTGGAGATAAGAATAGGAAGTGGGACAATGTCAAAAGCCTTACGGAATTTTAGGTTGGTCTTCTCTTGTCAAACATTTCAGTCATCCTTTCATGGAAGGCACCAGACTGGCGAGGCACAATTTTCCCTTGATAAAGCCATGTCTTGAATCACCTCCTCGTCTTGGATGTGCTTTAACATTTTTTCCATGAGGATCTACTCCATGATCTTAACAGGCACAGAGGTGAGACTCACTGATCTGTAGTTCCTTGGATCTCCCTTTCTCCCTTTTTTAAAAATAGGAGCTACATTACTCTTTTCCCAGTCCCTGGGGACGTTGTCTTACTGTCATGATTTTTCAAATATGATGTTTGGCAAAAACATCAGCCAGTTCCACCAGGACCTTTGGATTTATGCATGTCATCAGGCCCCATAGACTTGCTGCTGTTCAATTTCATTAGTTTCAAACCTGTCCTTCACTTACAGTGGCAAAAGTTTAACGAAACACCAGCATTTGCACAACAATCAAATATGGTGTTGATTAGTAGTATTTTCATGTTTTGCACTGGAATTCTAAATCAGAAGAGAGTAGCTACAGGAAGAGAGAGAGAATCTCAATAGCATGTATCCAAGTAGCATAATTGTTCTGGACTATATCCAAACTTTGCTAGTGAAATAGAATTTAGATGTTTTGGGGTAATGATATTACAATAAAGATACAATGTTTTATCTATAAAAGAGATGCTACCTAGTTATCTTTTATTGGATTGTAAAATATGATTGTATTTCCTATCATTGCCTGAAAATATTCCATAAATTTTAAGCTATTTGATATCATGGCTTGATAATGATATCTTGAAGGGAAAAAAGTAGATTTATTGTAAGTTTTATGAGCTCATACAGGCAGAGAACAACAATTATAAATAAGCTTTATTGCTACAACTGAAAAACATCTGCTAATTTCTTCAAGGATAAAAGGAACATTTGTCGTTAAAGGTGTGATAGATCAGTCTTAGTTAATGAAAAATATAAATGTTTACACATAATTTTTCTACTATGCTGATGATATCTCATTCAAATGTACTTGAATATTAATAGAAACTATAATTATTTCTTCTTATACAAAGCCTTCAGTTCTAGATGAAATTTTCACTGTTTCTGCAGATTCCAGTGAAACATTTAGGACTTGATCTCACTACCCTCTTAAGTCAGGGAAGAATCCCTACAAAATCAAAAACATTTGAGGTGAGACTTCTTTTACTGAAACAGAGGTATTCCACTCAGATACGAAGGGTTTTGGCAACTCTGATACACATAAAATTTATCCTAATGAACTTTCTGAAAAGAAACTTTGGGAAAGTGGATTTTTTCTCTGTAAGGAACAGAACAATGCAAAATATTCAACTAAAAGGAAAATTGTATGTTTAAAAACCTTTTTTCCTCCTCAAAATTTATCTTGTAGTATTTAATTTTATCTGAACTTATGAAAAGAACAAAATTATTTTGTAATATACTAATGACACCCTCAGGCACTCCCTGCAGCTGGAGATTTAGATAGCTGCGTGTTTATATGGGAGCTCCCTCTGAGTTGCCAGATTCCTTCTGATGACAACTTTCCACCAGGTGAGAACAAAGCTAGGTCTGCTCTCTCTGGGTGGGTAATGACCCCTCGTTGAGCTCGCTCTGGGGCTGGGAGGGTGCCTGTCCCTCCTGTGAGAACTGCTCTGCCCCGCCTTGTTTTCCTGCCCTGTTCACAGTGCTCCCAGGAGCCACTTCCATCTTCTCCAGTTGTCCCTGGCAATGCTCTCACCACATCAGCCTTGATTTACAGCACTGCTGACTCTTGGTGGGTTCTCCACTCAGGTTCCCCCAAATTCCAGGAACTCTGTGCCCAACCCATTGCAGTGTTCAGTCCCCAGAACTTACTGTAGCTGCTGATGCTGGTGTTGCTGCTCACCCACCTAACTTTTTTATGTAGTCCATTCATCACTTAGTGTGAAAATTTCAAAGGGTGGGTTTTTTTCTGGTAATCTAGTGACCTGTCCCACAAGTATATTTTTACAATTGGGTTCTCAATAGCAATTTCATTATAAAATATTACAATTTTTAGGGTGTTTTTAATTAATTTACTGAGCTTCCTTTTCCATGCAACATGAATTTTATCTGTGCAAAGCCATTACTGAACCTACTGAAAATGTATTTTACTTAACTTTAAATTTTGAAGTGTGAGCAGCAGGAGAGACAGAGTGATGTCTATTGCTGAACATAGGATCTGAAGTCTTGTCTCCACGTGAACCACTTTCATGAATAAAAAACAGGAAGAAAATAGGTCTCCTCCCTCGTTCTCCCAAGTACTTTGGAGTGTTTTCAATAGATAATCAATGCATATGTCAAAGGTAGATTAAAGTTCTTTAATTACTGTGGTTTTTCTCCCTTAAATTGTCAATGATTTTGCAATTACTTCAGTTTATTTACGCTAAAGGTAACCTTTATCACTCTAACCTGTATCTGGTGAAGCATGAAAACTCCAGGCATCCATTCATTGTCTCGTTTATTCTCGAATTCAAGATTATTAAATTGACCTTTTGCTTTCATTAAAAATGGACTCTTGAAATAAGTTAAGAATAAAATTCAAATCATTAAATAACAATTATTTCTAGGTAGGACTGAATTTTTTTAAACCACCAGGAAAATTAATCCTGTACGTCTGGTTCAAACCAGTAAAATTTCAATGTTTATCTCACTTAAAATAGATGAGGATTTGACTAGACAGGTTGCTTTTCTTACTGTATCTCTAGAATAGCTAATTATGTGTTATATAGTTTGTAAGTTTGTGTGGTGTTTATTCTAATTTATTCTTCATTTTGATTATTACCTACAGGCACCAAAACAAAGATATCTTCATCATTCTTATTTCTTTGTACCTTTACACAACATAATTAATTCATTTATTTTTCAATTCTGCCACAGTTAAATGATAAGAAATTTCATGAATATCAGTTTCTAAGGAATATCAGTTTCTAAGGAAAACAACTGCACTTTATGAGCTGTTTCTATCATGGAAACACAATTTTGGGACTCTGTAACTGATTTGGGCTTTAGTTTTGGTTCTGTTTTTTTTTTTTTTTAACTACATCAAAATATGATGAGAGATCAATAGGAAATCTGCACCTAAAGAAATTCCTCAAGGCTACTTTACTTTGAATGAAATTTGCCTTCCAGAGAGCTTTCACTTCAGTCTAGTTCTCTTCTTACAACCCCAAACAAAATGGATAAATCAAGGGTCTGGAATCAGAGCATGTCTAGCACCTATAACTCAGGCATTGATGAGAGAATGTGGAATCTCCGTCTGTGGAGATGTTGAAAACCCAACTGAACTTGCTCCTCATCAGCTTGTGCTAGCTAACCATTCCTTCAGCTGGGAGTTTGAATGGTAAGGTTTACCTTTCTGTCTCAAAGAAGAACCCTTTCTATCTCAAAAATTCTCTGATATCTTGATTCTATGATCCTATAAAATGGTCTAACATGGTCATAATTAATTTTGATAGGTCAAAGTAATTTCCTATTAAATTTTATTTATCAAAAAGATTTTAAAATCTAATTTATATTTTTAATAGCTATGATTTGAAGTGTTAAAATTTTGTGTCAACTTTCAAGGATTTAAGGATATTTAATTCATAAATTTAACAGAACCTCTGTTGAACCTTCTTTCTGGGGAAAAAAAATCTCAAGATACAAAAATATTTTTAATAATTCTGTATGTTTTTAAACAATAACATGTTCTGATGGCATGCTTTTCAGTACTGATTTAAATTGAAATTGAGTAATTGGGATCAAGCCTCTAAATATAATTTTCCAAACAGGCATGTCTTTTTTTTCCTCCATTTTTCCCTAATCCATTTTGAGCTTAAGGTAGGGCTCATATGTCATCCTAGAATCCCATAGGATACCTCTGTAACCCAGGGAAATGTACTAACAGACTTTCTTTATAGTTCTAAAATCTTTCTAATGTCATTGTTGAACAAACTTTCCTCTGATATAATTTCATCCAGCAAAGTGAAAACCAAAGAAAACCATATATGGATAGTTTGAACCCACTTCCATATAGCACATAAAATGAAAGTTTCTATACAATCATACACGTAGGAAGCTAACCTGATTCTCATGCTATCACAGCAGCAGATCTGGATAGTTCCTATATCTATATGGTACAACATACTCACTTTGTTGTCTGCTCTTTATTAATTGATGTACATCTGAAATTGGAGATGTGACCCAAGAGCTGCATCCGAGTAAGCAAAGGATGCAAAACCCTAGTATTTTCTGCTGCTTTGAAAAACTGCAAACAAATGTCCTTAATTATTACCTTCAAGTCATGAAAGGAAACTATTCTGCTAGGAAAATATCCTTTCATAAAAGTCACTTCCACAGTCTTATTAAATATTTTTAAGATGCATACAAAGACGGGCTTTCAAGAACATATCCACCTAATTCATACTTCTAATTCTGGCCAAGTTTCAATTGAAAATTCTTTTAAAATCTGTTAAAATTAACTTGGGTTCGGCTTTGGACATACAATGTTTTCAAAAATTTTTACTTATATATTTTACTCACCAATTTAACATACTTATGGAAATAAATCTGCTTCTTTTTGCAGTATTTTTATATATTCATTTCTCATTTACCTCAGGATTCCTCACAGTGTTAATAAGTATTACTTTATAATTTCCATGTTCCCTAACACTGGCAATTTAGATGTTGTTTCGTGCCTATCCTAGCACAAAAAAAAAAAAAAAAGGTCGGTGAGTACCTTTGAATCTTTCGGTAATGATGCAGGAAGAATTCTAGCCCAGCATTTGCCCTCTCCCTCTTTCTCATCCCTTGTTATTTTGTGTCATAATGCATCATTACAGAGTGATGTTTGCTTCTGTACAAGTCAGCAAAAAATAAATTGCATAGCCCACTTCAGCTTCTTTTCTTTGCATTTACTATGTCAGTTTTGATTTGTTATTTTTCAGAATGTTTCAAGCACTGCCAACTTGCAGTATTTTATCCTTATAGAATAAATATTTTTTTAAAATTTGGAAAGACATACTAAAATTTTGCTGTTACTTCTGCACAATCAAGAAAAGCAGATTAATATTGCAATATTGATATTTATTGAGAATGTTTTATGCAAGATACTGTAAGAAATCAGGTCTTTTGTTTCAGGTTTTTCATGAGTCTATATTCAGCTTTTCTTATTATTAATATATCAGCTGAAGACCAGTGGTTCTCAGTTTGTTTACAAATAAGTATTGGAATTTGGTGACATGGAATGTTATCTGACAGCAGATATTGTAAAAAAAACCCCTTAAAATGTACTGCACACATATATACTATTCAGTCATATTAATAAATCTATCTGTGATAAATTTCTTTCTAGTAGCTTGTATAGTTTTTTTTAAAATTATCTGTGCTTCAAATAGTGTTGGTAAAGCAATGTATAAAGTTTCTTGTCACTAAAGATGCACTACCTGAACGTACCTCAATACACTTTCTCAAGGTTTTATCCTTTCTACACTGAAAATCATCAAACACTCAGAGAACCTCTTCTATGCATTTTGGAATTGCAAAACAATGAGAAAAATTTTGGTGAGAGAAGCATCTTCCAACAGCAGAGAGAAGTGATTGAAACCCCTGATTATATCTGTAAGTTGATCTAGATGTCTACTTGTTCTTTGATTTTGGGGCACCATAACAGTATTTGAGTAAGTTGTTCAATAAACTAGCTCAGTGCATTTTACTCAGATTTTCTGACAATCCTGTCTTTTGATATGGATAGGAATGGTACCTCTATGGCTGTGTAAGGCTTTTCAGTCTTGCAATTTAGTGGCTTACATCAAAAGAAATTCAATCACTTTATTATTCATAGCAGAAGTTGAATGGAAAATTTTATTTCTTGATGTCAGTTCACTCATTTCATGCTTGAAGTACTCTATACTTTTATCTTTGAAATGAAGGTGGCAGACTTGGAGGAAACAACACAAGCTGAGTGGTTTTAAACTCACTAGTTAAGACTTGTTTATGCATATACTTAAAACTGTTAGTTATTACCTAATACGATACAAGAGAAGTCCATCTGGATGTAAATCAGATATAAATGCTGTTACAGGGTTTACTTTGTGTTTCCAGCCAGATGGACAGGCTTACAGAGTCACTTTTCACCGACTGCTTCTGCTAAGCTCATTTTGTGACTGTCTGTTCATTCAAATGAACAATTTTGTAAGATAATAAGTTTGAACTGATACTTTGTGTTTCCTATATAAAGCCACTGACCCATGGGTGAACAGAGAACAAACAAGTTCCTCTGTAAGTTAGAAAGGGAGTAGCAAGTGTAATTGTAACAATGCTTTTCTTACCTTTGTAATGATTAACCTAGTAAGCAAGAATCACTGCCAAAGGGATACAATGACTTGTGTCAAATTGCCAAGAAAAAGTGACATTCATTAGAAATAAAAGATAAGTCGGTTGGATCTTACAGAAGTTAATCATTTTAATGATAGTGATATTCCACTGTGCATTCTGTAACTGCCAGTAAAAAAGACAGAGACTGTCTGAAAATCAATGTCTACTGCCCAGCACAGATACGGAACAGACACTGCTGTTACTTGCTTTGCTCCCTCACCTTTTGGGGATTTGAAAGAAATAGTCTAGGGACCTTGGAGGATTATAGATAAAATCCTGAAATTGCTGGCCTCACTGATCACTGGCTACCAGCCACCAATCCAAATAACACAAAACCAGCTGAAACCAAGGCAAGCCCAGACCAACCCTGACAATCTGCACTGTCAGGTCAGTAAAATGAGAGAGGTCTCCTTTGTTTTGATTTACAGCTAAGTTGTCCATCTTTGGCTTTTTTCATCTGTTTCAGTTTTGATTTCCTTCACAGAATCGCAGCAGTATTGTTTGGAAGAAATCTCTGGAAGTTATTTGATCTAACATCCAGCCTCTAATAGAATTGTCAACATGAGATCTTGTCACTGTGACTTTGGCTAGCTGAGTCTTAAAAACCCCAAAAAATGCAGATTCTACACTCCCCTGTGTCATTCGCTGGACTACAACCCCAGTAAAAAACCTGAGCTCCCAGACTGTAACCTGTGTCTATTTGCCCCCTGCTTGGAACCACGCTGTGTATGTGATTTCTCCTCACACAGCTGTAAACAGTGTACACCCCAACCTCCTCTCCTAATTGATCAAGGCCAACAGGCTCAGTCTCTAGTTCTAAATGGTGGCCTAAAAGCCCTGACCAGATATGACCAGAGATGACCTTCACTTTTTTTTATTCCTTATGAGTAATCCTTTTGTGGCCCTGACAAATATTTCTCCCACATCTGTTGTGGCCACTCTTTCAAGCAGCTCTTGAACTCTTAATGCTTTGAATGAGACCCGAGTGCTACTGAAGAGTTTCTTCCCTCAGGGGCTCTCTAGCATATCTCACTTGAAGTTATGACCCCCAGAACTGTAGTCTTTGTATTTTTCTCCAGTATGGTATCTGCCCAGTCTGTCCTATTACCTACCAGTCTATCAGTTTAGAGATTTTAAGCAAAGTAACTAAACAAAACACTATTTTTTAAGTCCCTTAATAATTAAAAAGACTCAAAATAGATCTCAGACCAGAGGTATTCCTATTCCTGATTTTCCAAATGGAATTTAACAGTGAGGCTTTGAATGCTTGCATTTAATTCCCCATTTCACTGTGGTGAATGGAGCATAACCTCACAATGGTTGTTCAGATCATTAAGAATCAAATTATACAAGCCGTAGGAGAGTGTACATTTTAAAAATAAAAGTCTGTGCTTCACAAGCATCAATTCTCTGCCTTTCAGAACCATTTCAAATGTTTATTTCCTTTGAAAAGTCTACTTACACTGCACACCATGTCTGACCAAATTTAAGAAATTTTGCAATTTAAAAAATACGTAATTAACTGTAACCCTTCTAATCTTTTCAGACTGAAAAAAATTAACTGGCTTTTTAAAAATAATGCATATTGAAAAATGATCCAGTAAAATTCAAAATTTTTACAAATATAGGCCTAAGTGCTTTAGGAATTTTTTTGATGTATGACAGACAAAATATTTTCAGATATTTCATCTTTGTTGTAATGCAAATGGAAAAATTTAATTTTGTGTAAGTCCTGTTAAAATAGCTTTTCTTACCTTGCTACTATAACAGCATAGTTGTCAAAATAAATTACATATCAAAGCCTTTCACTTCTGAGCATAGCTTTTTTTTCTTTTTGCTGTCTACACAAAAACCAAAATGGAATAACATACTTTAATGAACTCTATCTTAAATGACTGCCCTAGGCAAAATGCAATTTAAGTACAAAGAATAAAATGAAATCCTAATATGTGTCACTAATCAAAAATGTACAAATGAATCCTGATTTTTGACAAGAGTTGGAACAAACAGCCTGTTGCCTCAGGAAGATAGCACTCCAACCTAAATTATTATAGATAATTCTAGTATCAGCAGCATGTGTGTTTTATATTGTATGCATTTTCCTTCTGAACTCTAGAGGCTCAGTTTAATAGTTATGCTCTTGTACTCTCTGTTTTTTCCCCCTGGATTATGGGAGAAAAAAAAAAGGAAACCTTATGCTCAAGTAGACTTGCATGTGTTTATTATTACTTCTACCCTCTCAGTGTACTGCAGTTTTTTGTATCCTTTTTTATGGAAAAAAAAAGAGAAAACTTCAAACTCATTCTAATATAATGATAAAGATAAAACCAGACTAGCCTTGCATTTGTAATATAACATTACCAAATTACCTACCACGTGAATTGGTACTTAATTACTGACCAAATGAGTATCAATTCTCCAGTATCTTTTGGGCTTTCATATCCAGACAGTTGGTGGTAGACCATTTTATTTTTTCTTCTATTCTAAATATCTTGAGTTCCAAGATTTTCAGCCAATTCATGAAAATCTAAGAGTAAAACTGTATTAATATTCCATATTTTGTATTGTCTATCAATGAAAGATAGTAAATTTTTTCCCCTTCAGATAAAATACATTATGCTTTATTGTCTTATTGAGTAAATCATCAGTTTTTTGTTAAAAGCCATAGAAATTAAGCACTGGTTTAGATTTTTTTTTCACTCCCTTGCTTTCCAAAGTCTTTCATATTCTTCTGATTTAAAAGATGTTTTAGTACTATGAATACCTCATTAAATTATTTGCTTTTACAGAGATAGTCTTACATGACTTATTTTTTGTGTGTCAAAATATAAGCATCAGTGATTATACAAGACATTCAAGCATTCTTTTCATGAAAGGAAGAATTCTGTTGCTCCAATGCCAGATAATTATCTGCAAGTGAGATATGTTGCCTAATTATATTCCACAAATAGAATTACTGTTGTTCTTAGAGAACCAGATGACGGCCCAGCCTGTTTATCTCTCTTTTGTCTTTAGAGCTGGAATGGAAGTAGAGATGTTACAGTGTGCAGATTTTTTTACTTCACTTACTCAGTTTACTAGAAAGTATGAGTGACACACTTTAAAAGCATGAGAGATATGGAGCTTGGAGGGAATGGTGATGGAAAATGCTCCTTTCCAGCCAAAAATTTACTAATTGGAAGGTGTATTTTTGTGAACATTTAAGTCACAGACCATACATAGCAAAACTGCTTCATCACATATTCAGGGTTCATAGCAAACTTACAGTTGGACTCATTTAAAATAGAACTTTATATATTTAAACTCATATCTTACCGAGTTATATTTTGACATTTGAATTTAGTAGGATTGCTAACTTTTTCATGTTATGGTTTCTATTTCATTAATAGGAAAATAATAATTGAAAATTATTTCTGAAAAAATCATATATATTATTTATAGGTTTTTAATATTTTTAACTATAGCATCATATTCTATTTAAGCAATTCTACGTGTTTTACCTCTCAGTCTGAGTAGCTTAAAAGTAATATCCTGGACATTAAAGTGGTAAAATCTAACAGAAGGCTTTTAAAGGAATCAACAAGAATAAATGTAAAAAGTGAGTCCCAACCACATGAATGTGTCCTTTAGGTTAAAAGGATTAACGATTTAATTACTCTTGAAATCTGAGTATTACAGTGTCATAGTCTTATAAAATGTAGCCTATATATGGTTAAATCTTCAACCTGTCTTATTCTTCCATGCTTATACCCTGTGTATGCTACACTTTTGTTTATTAAATTATTTTTTTATCAAGTGAAAGAAATATCCTTAAGTATAAAACAGGATTAATACTTACAAAATGTAGGGAAACTCCAACATCCATTATACACTAAACATCAAAAGAAATTAATGCCTTGATACCCTCTACTTCAGCTAAAAGAAGCAGTACCCTTATTCTTTAACATGAGTTCACTGAAAATACAGCTGAATGATGGAATGCTCAGCAACATGAAATTCTTGAAACTAAGCCATCGACAGAGCTATTTAAGAACCATTTGGTATATCGCCCATATCAAAATTTCTTATTAATAAGATATGGTTTACCAAGGCTTGAATTCTTTCTGCTGCTTACTGGGTAATGTTTATTTTGTCTTGGCCAATACACTGTCCAACCTGGTAAGGAGAAATTGGAACTAGAAGTAACAGGGGAGAGTTATAGAGATCACTCACACTGCAAAGCAAGACTCAAGTAAGGATACTTCCAGCAACAGCATGCAATCCAGGGAGTGGGTACAGGACATGACTATGACACGATAGGATAGGACATGACTCTTGCACCCCTCCTGGGAAATGGACAAACTCAAATACCTTGTTGAAGTGCCTGTATAGTAGTGCATGTACGCAGTATGGGGAAAAAAAAAAAACAAACCACACAACAGGAAAATTCTGTGATCTGTGTAGTTGTGAGGCAATTAAAGATGTGGTGGGATAGCCCACATGACTGAATGCCATAGATGGTTACACGCTTTTTAGGACCAACAGTCCAGGAAGGTGGGGTGGTGGAGTGGTCTTAATGGAACAAAACACCTGGAATGTATGGAGCTCTTTCTTGGGAGGATGATGAGCGAGACAGGAATTTATGGGGAGTCTGGCAAAGGTGACACTGTTGTGGGTGTTTGATACTGGCTGCCTGATCAGGAGGAAGAAGTATATGAGGCCTTTTATAGATAGCTGGAAGCAGCCACACAGTTACAGGCCCTGGTTCTCATGGGGCCATCAAATACTGAGACATCTTGAGAGAGGAGAAACACAGCAAGGCACAAACAGTGCAGGAGTTTCTTGTAAAGCATTGATGATTACTTTCTGATATAGGGGATGGAAACATTTCACATTGACACTTTTTTTTTTAAATGCCCTGTGACTGCCAAATCATAGAATCATGGAATGGATTGGGTTGGAAGGGGACCTTGAAGACCACCTAACTCCAACTCCCCTGCCATAGGCAGTAACATTTTCAAGTAGACCAGGTGGCTCAGATCCCCATTCAATCTGGCCTTGAACACTTCTAGGTGTGAGGCACCCACAACTTCTCTGAGAAAATTGTTCCAGTGCCTTACTAGGTACTAAAGGTACTGGAAGACTGCAATAATGTCACCCTGAAGCCTTTTCTTCTCCAGCCAGAACAACTCTGATTCTCTCAGCCTTTTCTCACAAGAGAGGTGCTTCATGCCTCTAAACACCTTGGTGGCCTCCTCTGGACTTGCTCAAAAAGGTCAACGTCCTTTCTGTTTTGGGGATCCCAGAGCTGGATGCAGTACTCCAGGTGGAATGTCCCGAGAGTGAAGCTGAGGGGCAGAATCCTATTCCTTGACCTGTTGGTCACACTTCTTTTATGCAGCCCAGGATGTACTTGGCTTTCTGGGTTGCAAGGGCACATTGATGGGTCATGTTGAGGTGCTCCTCAACCAACACTCCCATGGCCTTCTCCTCAGAGCTGCTCTCAAACTATTCTCCACCCGGCCAGTATTTGTGCTTGGGATTGGTCTGAGTGCAAGACCTTATACTTGGCCTCAACAAGTAGGTTGGACCCGATGAGCTCCAGTGGTCCTTTAATCATTCTGTGATTCTCCAGTTATTGACAAACATGCCTAACAACATTATAATGTCTGATTTATGTAGTCAAATGTGTAGCTTATTATGCTTTTCATGCAAAAACTTTTCAGAAAACATGATACTTAACAATTTCCAACTAATCTTTAGTGGATATCTTCTTTAAAAGCTTACAGAAAACATGAATAAAACATATTAAACTCTCAAGGAGATTGTGTATGAAATATGTAATTTACATGTCAAAACACAACACAATGAATGTCCTGAACAAAGATGAGATACACCGTTGTACTAGTTTGAAAACAAACCAGTGGGAGATCGCAAGTAAGAATTATAATTTAATAGAGAAAATTAAAAATAAATGCAATAGTAAAAGAACACTGACAGAGTCAGGATAAAACCTGACACCCTGGTAGTCAGAGTGGTGGTAGCAGTCCAGATCAAGTGGTCCTGTTGAAGCGGTGATCCTGTAGAAAGGTCTGGTTTTTTCACCAGAAGGTCCAACAGTAGCTCTTGTCCTCTGGGTATACAGCTGTTCCAAACCCCAGATTACATCCAGGTGGGAGTGCTTGGCTCTTCCCCCCTGGGCAGGGCATCTCACAATGGGCTGATGTAATTCTATGGGTCATGTGGTGGGTCCTTGATTGCAGATTAACAGAATAGCCCCCAGAGGGAGTTATCAGGGATGAGTCATGGTAGGAGATAACGAGCACTGCCTTTTCAGGGATGAGTCATGGTAGGAGATAACCAACACTGCCACACCTGCTTTAACAGCTTGTGAAAATGATAATAGAATACATGCTTTTGGTTACATCTTACACTGTAACCTAGGACAACCATATAACAAGTTACTTAATTTTGATTACCTATTTGAAGATCTTCTTGGAATTAATCTCTGTATAAATAATATGACTTCCAAAACTAGTCATGGATACAGCTATTTATTCATTCATTGCCTTCAGGTTAGAATAGAGGTATATTTTGAGGTATATATATACATATATATATGTATTTAGAAGTATATATTTGCTAATAGCTTTACACTTTAATACCCTTTTTTTTTCAGTGAGTTATCATAGAATCACAGAATGGTTGCAGTAGGAAGTGACCTCTGGAGAGGTCCAATCCAGTTCAAATCCACCACTCAAAGGAATATCAGCTAAACCAGGCTGCTAAAGACCAACTTCAATCGGGTTTTGAAAATCAGCACAGATGGAGACCCCGTATCCTCTCCCGGATACCAGTTCCAGTGTTTGACCATTTCTAGAGTGAAAAAGTTGTTCTCTATTTAAGCATGATTCAATTTATATCCACTATCTCTTGCCATGACACTGAAATAGTCTGGCTCTATCTTTCTTACTCCCAAACATCAGGGAGTTGATAGTCTGAAATACTCTCATGTTGCTTAGCAATGTAACAAAAATGATATGAGTAGCAAAATATAGCCTTGAGAAAGCTGTGTACTTATTTTATTATTTTATTATTAATTTTTTGTTCCTACAGACATTATATGCCTGCTTTTACAGAATATTATAACATATTTTATGTGTTTTTCTTCACTTCATTTTCTATATATGGAAGAGCTCTTGAAATTTCTTATTGTAGTGGACTGCTGTATATTATTGGAGAGCGTTAAAAATGTAAATAGCTAAAGGATGCTCAGTCATGAACAGGCAATAGACTAATTACCACTTTGAATTATGTAGAGGTATACTTGGATTTCAGTCATTAACTTTTAGTTATTTTATATATGTTCTAGACCTGAAAGATTTTTAAGGCATTCTCTTACTTATAATTCTGTAACTTACTAATAATTTTGTAAGAGTACTTGCATATCTCAACTGCTGGTAAGCCAACAGTTGCACTTACCTGACCTAAATGAACAGGCCTAATTATCATAATTTCTTGCAAAATTTGAACAGAATTTCTTAAATTAACTATAGCTTGTATTGGAAGAGGAACAAACTTTACCATAGAGTTCAGATTGATAATTAGTCTTAAAAAAGACTGCTATCTGCTTTCAGTCTGTGTATACAGCTCAGTTTGATGTCAATGAGAGTTCCACTACAGTCTGGAGTCAGGTAATATGTCAAAAGTATTTGGAATGATAACTGCAACGTACATTAAATGAGCTATCTTTTTTTTTTTTTTT
>VZRO01005380.1:463635-517997 GCA_013397915.1 Daphoenositta chrysoptera
TTTTTTAAACAGGATAATAGAATTGAAACAAAAATATCTGAAATTCAATGTCCCTGACATAGGGTTTACCTAAGATCTATCCAGACATATAAGCACAAGTTTTTGAATAGACTGGTTTAAAAATAGTTGAAGACTAAAGGGAGATACCACAGGGCAAGATCAAAAAGCTTGGTGAGGTTAGTAAGATCACTGGATTTAGTGAAGAATGTTTATGTTCCCTGAAAAAGAAATGTAAGTGAGAGTAAAGAGGCCTGAGAGGCCTGAACCGCATTTTTGTTCAAGAGCCCTGTCTCTGCCGAAAAAGAATTTAAAGAACTGGAATCTTAGCTAACATCAAGATGCAAAGCCCAGCACTTAGTAATTCTGTTTCTGGATTTTGTCTAAGAAAAGCTATTTGAAGACACTGATGGCTGGCATTTGAAAACTAATCAGGGCTTTGGTTTTGAGAGAATATTGTTAATTTCATAGATTCCACCTTGCTGTTAAGAAAAGAAAAAGAGGAAGGTAGGAAGGAGGAAAGGAGAGAAGGAAGGAGGGAAGGAAAGCAGGAAGGCAGGAAAGCAGGAAGGAAGGAAGGAAATAATTCCTTCCCTAAGAGCACAGCAGACAGGGAGATGCACTAGTGTATCCAGACATATTAATTGAAGAGAAATTGCCACTACATTATATTAGCAAAACCAATATTGTTTTGTTATGTTTTTAATCTTCATGATCCTCTTTAAACATCTTCTTGACACTACAGAATAGTTCTCATCTTGGATAAATACCCAAAATGTCACACATAATATGAACATCTTAAGTTTAATTAAAATATTGAAAACCCAAGAAAATTGTGTTGACACAGACCAAACACATCGTGTAACATGTCAACAAGGCCTAACAGTTAATTTTTTCTAAAAATATCTTTCTGTCAGTTCATCTAATGATTATTTCTCTCATCCTTGTTCATAGAGAAAAATCATCTGGAAGTGAGAATTAATGTTTTTCCATTTCTAAAAATAATATTTCTCAGTCAGCATTTTTGGTTAAGAAGACCTTTATGGGCAAATTGCTTTCAAATATTTGACTTTGGAACAGGAATATCTTTCAGGAATATCAGGAAAAAATCAGTACTTGCAATGCAATCCCTTTAAAATATTTTCTTCCACACTTAGTTTTATTGTTTTGAAGAAAAATAAGATATAATATTATGATATTAAGATTTAATACTATATCATACATATAATACTATGAAAAGATCCACAAAATGTAGTTCAGAATCCATTTTCTAGAGAGAATATATCATTCTATGGAAGTAATATACAGAAGACGTTGCCTGAGATATATTCTCATTGTGAATATATAGAATTCCACAAAGCTACACGCAAAAATCTGGGATGGACTAATCCTTTGAAAGAGTATAGGCATGAAGATGAAAACCTAGAAAGCATGAGAAGAGAAACATCTGAATATTGTTGTGAACATACCGAATACAAATCATCAGCATGCCCCTGCAGACAGAAAGGCCAATAACATAATAATCTATTTTATAAAGAGTGTATTTATCTCCCCACTTGTATGCAGAGTGCTGTGGCCAGTTTTGGCCTGTCCAGTATGAGAAACCCACCAACATCCTTGAGCAACTTAATTGAAGGACCATCAGTCATTTTGGAACATGAGAAGAACTGGGTCAATAGAAGGAAAAAAAGATAGTACTTTGATAACAGTCACACATGGGAACATGTTTCCTGAAGTGGTTGTGAATCCCTGACCTCAGAGATTCTCAGAACTCAACTGGACTTTGCTCTGAGTAACCTGTTCTCACTGGATCTGCTTTACGTTGAAGGTAACTGCTAGCAGTTAGTTACCAGCAGTTAGTTACTGGAAGGTAACTTGGTTTTCCGTTCCAAAGGACAAGAATCAGTGGTTCTATAGGGTAGGAATCAAAGCTGGAAGGTCAGATTTATCCCTGTTGTCACTGCACTTACAAAATCATAGAAATTAACTTGAGAAGAAGTCTTTCAGTACATCGGAGGCTTACACTGATTAAAAGTGCTAGCTAGATGCAACCTCCAAATGTGGTCTTATCAGGTAAGTCTCCCCCACCCCGTGGGGACTTTAATATCTTTTGTTACTTACTTTATTGGTTCTCTTGCTTTCTTTAGATGAGACACAGTGAGGGAAAAATGTTTTGTAGGTATTGCATTTACTAGTTTGGTATGTTTAAAGAAACCCTGTGGAAACTGGTAGACTTTAATAGTTAATTTACACAGTTTGTGGTTGGTGAAACAGATGACAAAATCCTTATGCTAAAATGAAATAGTTTTCAGTGTTCTGCAGGTAACTGCCAAAAAAGAAATCTCCCAGCAGATCGACGTTTTCTTAGATCTGAAAGGAATAACATTCAAAGTTCTTACTGGCCTTAGGCACTGCAGAGCTTAATCACCAGCCAGACTTCAAATTAATTTTCCTTAATACTTCACACAATAATTATCCTCACTACTTTTCCCTATCTTTTCACAAATATCGGTCTTGCTGGAGGTTAGATTTTGCAATGGCCATATCAGAAGAGTGAAGAAATATATTAAGTTCAGTCAGTCAGGTCATACGGTGGGCCAGTGCTCAGGTACAGCAAAGACCCATTAAATCACAGAATCACAGAACATGCTGAATTGAAGGGATCCACAAGGATCACTGAGTTCAACTCCTGGCCATCCCCATGATTCACACAATGTGACTTAGAGTGTTGTTCAAATATTTCACGCAAGCCCCCAAAACATTAGGTCCTGCTCTCCAGCAGCCAAAATGCATGTCCCACGAAGGCTTGTTCTTGGGCTTTTAGAGCATCCATCAGCCAGTATCCTCAATATCTAATGTTTGTAATGTTCCAGAGAGAGTAATTTACCTTGCAAATAAAGTATTTGTGGTGTCTCTTGAGTTACATAAGGAAAAGAGAAAATAGGAACTCACCCGAAATTTCAGTTTGCCTCAGCTTATTGGGTCTACTCAGAAGCAAGATGCTGTGAGTGATATTAGCCAGAGTCTTGAAGTTATTGTCTTAAACTTAAAAGGCTAATGACCCAAATGAATACACTCAATGCATCTATTTAGGTGAAAACCAATTAAAAGTTTCTAATTAGAACCAGTTGGAATATTTAGCTCTTATTTTCCTTCAGTACCAGCTACAAGAGAAGTAAATGAGTCCCTTTGTGGGGGTATCCAGTATATTTTCACTCATTTTTCTATCATTTTGGAAGTTAGAAATGTCTTTATACTGGAATGCAAAATTACTGGGTTATGTAATACAGTGGCTGAAGATTTTAAAATAATTAAAATTGTTACATTTAAACATTCTTTTTAACCAATTGAATTTAAGGACAGGACGAGAAAGTACCATGTCATTTTAATTCAGGAAGATTGTGATTAATTATTTCTTATAATAAAATAGATAAAAAGTTACAGTTCCAACAATATATATTATAAAAACAGATTTTGCCATAATGTTCCTAGTATATCATTCTGAAAACAGTTTTACTGGCTAAATAATGTCTCTGCCAGAAGAACAGCTGAGAGTACCAAAATATACTTAAGCTTCAGTTATGATTTTGGGAGTGAAGGGAGAATAGAGCAGATACATATCAGGAAATACATGAGGAAAAAAAAGGATAAAGAATAGAAGGAATGTAGGACTTCTACTTAGAAATAGAGAAAGATAAAATGCCACTCAAATAATTGTTTACTAATTTTAAGTAATACCACTTTTTAATTTTGACAAAGCTATTATGAGATACTAAATAAAAAAATAGTATGCAAATATTGTTATAGAATCTCAAAAAGGTAAAGATGTGAGATAAAAAGGTGTTTTCTTCTTGCCACCTATGTGGATCATTTCTTTCTAGGAAAGCAGAGTCAACTACTTCCCGTCATGAATAATCATAGGCATAAAGAAACAGTTTTCATGTACTTTCATATAATATTTAATGATGTTCTTCTGGTCTAAATTTTATGCAGTTATTAATGGTTAACAGTTCTTCATATTTTCAGCTGTGTTTTTGGATTTATGTATTTATGTATTTAAAAATAGCTTTCTAGTTTGAAAAGGCTATCTTAGATAGAGATTAATTTTGAGAATGTAACTCTAAGTGTGTGGCAGAAAACTACATTTCATACCACAAATGTCTGTTGATCTCTCAGTACTTTTCTCTTAATGATCAAAGAATGAATATATAGACATATTCCTTTATCAGGATGCAAGTTGTTAAAACTAGACAAAATAATTGTGTAGAAATATAGTGCATTCTTTGCTGCTGTTAAAAAGACAATGAATTTATTGAGAAGAGAAATCCATCTTTTTCAATAAGCAATGCATCTAAGCTCAGAGACCACATACATAGACTAGTCAGTATACCAGTATGAAAAAATGGAAGAACCTGTTTCAACAAGTATAATTTCTAATTTGGTAAAAAATTACTTAGGTTTACTACTTGATACATAGTATCTTTCTCAATATGAAGTGTTCCTTATTTGCAGGTTTGAGCAGATGATGCATGTAGTATATGGTCTGATAGTCAGCATGTAGGTTTCAATAAGAAATATAACTGATTCAAGTACGACATATCTGACACAAGATGAAGACCATCTCATGGGATGAATAATTTATAAATGTCTTTCAAAAGATGTATCTATGACCTGTATCAAATTTACTGAACATTGCTTTTTTTCAGTGTGGTTTGTAAGATTTCTTGATGTCAGTAATTCATGATTTATATTCCTGCTGATATTCTAACATATCCATATCACTTGTATTTTTGCAAGCGAACAAAAAAAATAGATGTCAAAAGAAGCAAAACCACACATTACATCTGCAATAAATTCAATCTCAACTACATTTCCAAATCAAATGTGATACTGCAATGTGTCAATTAACACCACAACATTGTATTACCTGAGTAAAAGCCCTATTCATGTCTTTTCATATTAAACATCTTTCAAAATTTTCTCTAGATTTTGAAGGCAAAGCTTACATTAAGTACTTCAGAAAAACAAGGGAAATAATGTTGCTAAAAATATACACACATTAAATCTACCCAATTCGACATGCTTTTGTTCATTTTTTCAAAACAGCTTTAGGCAGCCTAATCTTTCTTCTACATGAAATCTGAACTTTGACAAGGTTATCATCTATTTGATCTTTTTTTTTGAGGTTGCAAAATTGAAATTAATTAAGTTTGAGCCTATTCCCTCTCTTGTACGTATTTACATATCTACATATACGTTATTTCTTCTTTTTTTTTCCTGTTATTTCTTGTACACTTCTCAGGAAAGCTTATCTGAGTTTGCATTACTTAGACACAGTAAATAAATCCTCATTTTCATATCAATTTTATCTGATGTATTGCAGCAAATTAAACAGTAGGTTCTGTGGGGCTTTTTTTAGAAACTTCAATTTTATTTTTCTTTGTGTAATAATGATAGAAACACGTTATTAATTCTCTTAAATTATACTTCTGAATATTTTAATTTTAATTTGAAAAGAAATACATAGAGCAACTTTATGTAAAAGTGACTTCTCACTGTTATTTGAGAAAGTATATGTAATATGTCCTATTCATATTATGAAGAACATTTCAACTATTGCCATGGACATAAGAATTGTAAAGTATGGCTTACGTAATTGTAAAGTATGGCTTATGTAAATTGTAAAGTATGGCTTACGTAAACAATGGCTTGTTGTTTAATGAGATCTGAAACCATTTGCCCAATTTAGTCTATAGGTCAACTCACTCATTGCACTACAGTCTGCAGGATTATCATTTGTAGTCATATAGTATGGATATACCATGGAAAAAATTGAAAAGATGCCATAATGTTTCAAATATGTTGCACTGCTTGACTGTTATTGTGCCTGTGACGGTAGCAGACACTTTTTAGGAACAACTTGCAATCCTGTTCCCTGAGGTCTGTTACCCTCATTACCACTCCCTTTCCACTCCCTCCCCAGACAGTACACAATAGCTGAATTAGGGCAAATTCCCTTTCCTGTCTTCTTCCTATCTCTCCTGTCTTTTGTCTATGAATTTTTTCAAATCCCTTTCTGCCCTCACAGATGCTATCTGCTTTCATAGTCTCCTGAAGCAAAGGATTCAAAAAATTCACTAACAGCTGTGTAAAACAGTGCTATCTTAAACCGATATTGTACTACTTTAAATTACTATCTCCTAGCTTCAGCATTGTGAGATTTCGTTCTAAACTCAGCTTGTCTTTGATTCCACGCACCTCAATCATATCCTCACCTTACCTGTCTCCTCCACTGAGTAGTCAGTCACAAGACTCAGCATTTCCTTATAGAGCAGCTACTGCATTCACCTTTTCAATTGCCTTTCTCCACACAACCTCAAATTCTACTACTTCTTTCAGATGCAAAGAAAAAAAAAATTGTATAGTAATTGAGGGTGCCAAGGTTTTCTACAGAAAGGTGTGCTTTTTCTTTTTCTCAGTTCCTTTCACAATTATGCTCAATATATTTTTTCTTGTTTTTTGCTCTTTCCAGGGACAGAACCAATGTTTTTAGACATATGTGAACAATGACACAAAGATTTATTTCCTAATCTGTTCCTGCCAGTTCCCAGTTCAGTATCACACGTAAGGGGATTTTATTACTTTTCCTGGATGCATTAAGTTACATGTATCTAAATGACTTGCCATCATTCTGCCCACTGATTCAACTGCAACAAGTTTTGAGAGACTTTCTTACAATTGGCATCATGGTTGACCATTCAAAAAAGTTCCTACTATGGGTCATATTAACATTTTCACATAACTTCTCAATATTATTTAAAGGAAAAAAAGGAAAGATAAAAGTATATGTTTCATGTGCAGTGAATTCACATTATTTGCCTTACTGTGAATTTAGTTGTTTACAGCCTTAAAGACAATCATTTTAGAAGAATAAGGTATTTTTCTTCAAATTTCACAAAATCAGTTTGCAAATTAAGCTTGAAGCATAATGAAATGTCTTGTTCTACTAGTTCACAGTAAAATTATTTACCATTATAAAGTTAAATAAAAAACTTCTTCTAACTTTCTTTCATCTTTTAGCTCTTCAAACACTTCTGTTTTTGCATTTCCCTTTCCCCTTTTTGAGTTATCCTGCCCATGTTCAACAAAATTTTTCAAGGTTCTTTTTATGTACCCAGTAGGCTTCCATACAATCATCTTCATTTTATTTTTCCTTAAAACTTCTTATGGTTCTGATGACTACAAAAAATTAGGTGACATCTTGGTTGTTGGTACTCTAGTGCCTCGTGGTGAGATAGGTTGTTTTAGTGTTGCACTGTATTTTACTCTCTCTCTCTTCTCTCTGAATCCATACTTCTCAGACTGCAAGCTTTTTGAAGAAGCTACCCTCTTTAGTAAAGTATCTACTCCTGCAAGTCCCTCATCATGCAACAAACTACAGCATTTTACTGCCCATGTTAAAAGTTTGATCTGATTGAACAAAGCCAAGAGTCCAAATGATGTACATAGGCACCACAAACAGTTTTTAAAGCAGAATATGAAGAAGTAATCTGGTTATATTTTAGGAAAAAGAGAATTTATTTCCAAATTCTGTGGAAATATCTTCATCCATTGTTATTGAAATAATTTTAGGAATTTGAATCGCATTCGTATGACTTTGGAAAGAGATATAAAGAGCTTTTTTTATGGCTGTTTTGATTTAGTCAAGAAGAAATTATAGTTTGAAAAATAGTTTTATAAAACAATGAAAGTTCTAACTTTCATCAAAGAGGAAATCAGATCCCTGAGTATCAATATGACAATTAGAAACATGAGACCTCACTTCCATTTGGAAATGTGCTTGCTGTGCCTTTTTTTTGACTGCCTCATTTCCCTGAGAATAACAATATAGATAATTGTACTGAATTACAAATGATAGAATTACAACTTCTAATTTGAATTTTATTTGTATTTTTGAAGCTTGTTTTAATATCAAGGAGAGATTTTTTGAAAATGCAACTCATGTTAAAATCTTCATCAGGAGTTCAGCAGTCACATCTACTCCAACTTGTGCCCATAATGTGCTTTTAAATCTCATCTTCTTTCATTATTATTCAGTTTATTGATTCAGCTGTATAAGAACAGTTGAAGCAAAATTTGTATTCATTTAGTGGTGAATGAGTATTCAAAGATGAATGGTTAAAAATGTAGTTTTGATGGTTAATAAAATGAGTATTTAAAGAAATTTTTTTTGTAAAGGAAATTATTTGTGACCAGGGTAAAAATACAAAATTGCAAGAGCATACAAATGAAAAGCAATTATTCTGAGCATTTAAGCAAGCAATACAAAGAGTTTTCCTGGAAATGTGGAAATGAAAAAAAAAAAGAAAAAACCACAAACAGAATGAACAAAAAAAAAAACCAAAACCAAACCCTCAATATGAAATGGATGTTTTTATTGTAAAAGTTCTTATTTGTAAATTAATATCCAATCATTAGCAAGGAGGAAATAAATCACATCCTCCCCAAAAGTTATGCAGCTGTGGTCTCCAACGCTGTCTCTTGTCTAGCTAATAAAAACAAAACAAAACAAAACAAAACACTAGAAATAACACAATTAATTATAGCATGTCATTTACAAATGCCCATACATTAGACAAAGCAGTGTCACTGAACCTGACGTTCCCCAGGGCAGAGTAGGGGGGCAGAGGCACCTCCCTTGAGCTGCTGGCCTTGCTGCTTTTCGTGCCGCCCAGGACACGGCTGGCACGTGGGGCTGCAAGCACACATTGCTGTGTCACGTTGAGCTTCTCACCAAGGAAAACTCACAAGTTCTGCTTCTCAGGGCTGCTCTCGAGCCATGCTCCACCCACTCTGTATTTGTGCTTGCGATTGCCCCTGCCCAGGTGCAATACCTTATACTTGGCTTTAACAAGTACTCAGCAGCACAGGGGAAGAAAATAAGAAAGGAATCAAATGTGTCAAAATAAAGATGGAGATCATTTATCAATTCCCACCACAGGCTAAACAGACTCAGCTTGGGGAAAATAAGTTTAATTTATTGCCAATTAAAAACAATCTAGAATGGTGAGGTACAAAGGCAAAAACTCCAACACCTTTCCCCCAGCAACCTTCATCAAGCTCAACTTCACTTCTTCATGTCTAACTCTTCTGCCTCCTCCCCCTGCCTCAAGCAGCTCAGGGGAAAAAACAACACTGATGGTTTGCCATCAGTACAGAACAGTGGAAGCCAAATATTTCTCTGCTGGGCATCTAAGGCTGGAAAATGGGTGAGGCAGACAACAACGTGCTGTAGCACCCTGAAGGTATAGTGATATCTGATCCTCTTGTCCTGGAGTACAGTAGCAACATATTGCCATACATACACTGCCTGAGATTGCTTGTGCATCATGAAACTGTTGTGCTTCAAGGGCAGCTACAACATGATGTGAGTGATATCAGAAACAAAAGAAAAAACACCCGATTTATCCGCATCATAAGTATTTAGTACCAGAAAGTGTGTGGGGAAGAAATAATCACAATTATAAAACAAAACAAAGAGGACTCAAATGCAGAAGTGTCCATTTCTCTCTATGCCTTCTCTCAATCTATGCTTAACTGGGAACTACACTAAATAAATAGTCTGGACTTCTTGAGACTGAATATAGACTCTGCCACAAAATACAAAAGATAATTTTGATATAGAAAAAAAAAAAAGAAATAATGCCAATCAAATATTTTCCATAAAATAGCCACTAGCAAAACAGAAATCTTGCTATTGTGGTGCTGACTACATAAGAAATCCTATCTATGGACAATGTGAGGTGTTAAATCAGATTTCATAATAATTCTTGTGTCAGCAAGAGCTTACCAGCCAAGGAGGAAAAACGACAAATTGAAGAGTTAACAGTTAATATTTCCACAATATTTCCTTCACAAAGCAAAAGAGAGAAAACTGATGATGGTTTATTCTTTGTTCACCTATGCTTCTTTTTTCTTTGTGATTGTTCTATTTTGTTTGAACAAAACAAAATACTGTTTTGTTTCTGAAAAATTGTCCATCCTGCCCAGAAACAATGAACAAATTTTGGGTTTTTAAATCAAGTAGCTTGTCTCTTGTTGCCCAAATCACTTTTTATGCAACCTCTCTACATTAACTGCATTTACATGAGGTGTTTTCTGCCAGCACTGCTACATTAATGGAAAATTTAAAATCATGATCACCAGAGCTATGCTGGAGAGTAAACATGGGTGTATGTTCATTGTGTCACCTCTGATGAATGGGATTACGATTGTTTTGATAGATTGAGCTAACTACTTGTTTATGCATATGCACAAAACCTGTCTTGCATTTTTTCTCATAAATTATGCAGGATAATCCTCTTCAAATGACTTTGTCTGTCTGACACACCCAACCTTTAATCTTCCTCAAATTCATGGCATTGACTCACACATCATAGGTCTGAAGTAAAAAGATCACTCTACTTCTCCATTCAGGATTCCAATTTCTTGTAACAGTAAACAGTGTATCACTCCAAAAACCCCACAAACTCAAAACCAAAAACAAAACCAAAAACAACAAAAAGAAAAATCAAAAACATCCCCAACCCGCCCAAAAAGCCCAAACCACAAAAAGAAATAGAATGCATGACTCCAGGAAACAGAATCTATTCTTCTCTAAAAACACTGCAAATTACTGGAAATGCTCAATTTTGGTCTGTAAAGTCCTAAAAACACCCAAAAATTTTCTGAAGTGACAAAACAGGAATCTGAAGTTCTTGATTATGTAGCTAAAAATGGATATGTACTACCAAAGAAAAATTAGTTAGACTTGCAATCTTTTTTTCAGTTTCAGTAAAAGACAGTTTATGTTCCTTTTAGCTCTGGTAAAATTTAAAAAAAGAAAAATCTAGGGAGTCAGATTACAAAAGACTAACTTTTTCAAAATTAATTATGCAGTCTATAGTCTTCATAAACATCGAGTTACATCAATTAAACAAAAGCAATTACCTGGTTCATACATAGAAATTTGGAAAAAGTAAAAAAACCCAAACCAACTATAAACACTTGCAAAAAAAAAAGATTGTAAATTGAAATAAATAATGAATGATGTTTCAGTGTGCAGCCTAAACACATATCAAGGACTATGTTTTTCTTTGAAGCATTTTTTATGGACAATCCAGATTAAAGAAAAAGAATTGCAACATATCTAGCTGTCTTTTATTCTTCTCTTGGAAGGAAATACTGTGCATTTTTAGCTGTGTAACATGTAATTTAGATGCTCCTCTTTAACAGGCAACAACGCAATTTGGGATTAAATCTATTTTAGTGACAATACCTTTCTTAAAGTAGTATTTTAAATCTTTGGTAAAGTTATTTGAGAAGAGGGAGAGGTGGAGCCTTCTGATCCAATATGTTTAGTCTAACATTTTAAATCAATATAATCTTTTGGCAATTTCTAATGACCTCCTAGCTATGACATGTATGAAAAATAAATAGATGTGTCACAAAAGCATTTAATCTGGAAACATCTTTTTGTTTATCTTTCCACCAATAAAGGTATCTTTAAAAAAAAAAATCTTTATTGTTAGGCATGTTCACTGAACTGTGCTTCCCACATCATAGCTTGTGTCTACTATGATTATAGTCTTCGGAGCTCTTTGGATAATTTGCTGCCAAAACCTCCCTTGTTCCTGCTACTGACAATCACTGTGATAGAATATGAGATTTGACCTTTCCACTGATGTCACCTACAATTGTCCTTACAGAGTAACTATTAAAAAGAATCCCAAGTCCCCACAATACAATATATTCAAGTGGAAATGAAAGCTAAATCTCCAAGTTCCTTTTGCTAGATGCAGATGCTTTTAAAATCCATACGAAACTTCTGCTTTTGATGCAGAAAGCTCTAGTGCATTTTTGCTCACTCAGCATGGAAGAACTGATGAAAGGAATTTATTGCATAGAATGCTTTCAGATGTGGAAAGCTCTTGTGGAAAAGGAAGGTAGTGTCCTGATTAACAGCTAGGTGACCAAATTACTCATAGTTTAGTCAGATCAAGATAGATGAGGATAACTCTGTTTTCAAAGTATTAATGTCCTAATGGCACTATCAGAATGAAATTATCTATTTTACAGTTTCCAAGTAGAGGACTATATAGAGGTGGATTCTTGACACTGTGTCTCTAAATAACACCCAGAAATTTTCAAACAAACTGAACATTCTGTCATTTAAATGATAAGAAAAAGAATCAGTAAGAAAACCTGTAGAATTTATGAGGTACCATATATTTTGAGCTTGGAAACAGTAAAATTTTACGGGTTTTAGGATTGTATATTGTTGTAAACAATTTCCATGATGTAATTTTTGAATGCTTAGAAATAAGGCTTTGCAACTAACCGAATTCAGTTCTTTAAAATTTCTCTCAGTGAATACTTTAAATGCTTAACAACAATGATAGTCTTCTTGGTCACAAACATATAAAAATTCTATACTTGTTCATTTTTCCTTACATTCAAATAGTTTTAAGGATGGAATGTTCCAAAGGGTAAGTAGACATGATCTACTTTCAGCCGGAAATGTGCCCAGGTGTCAAAGAAGTCTGAAGGCATCCGGGCTTGTATCAAAGACAGTGTGGCCAGCAGGACCAGGGCAGGGATTGTCCTCCTGTACTCATCACTGGTGAGGCCACACCTTGAAAGCTGTGTCCAGTTTCAGGCCCCTCACTTCAAGAAAGACATTGAGGGGCTGGAGAATTTGCAGAGAAGAGCGATGAAGCTGGTGAAGGCTCCAGGGAGTGAGTCATGTGAGGAGTCGCTGAGGGAGCTGGGGTTGTTGAGCCTGGAGAAAAGGAGGTTTGGGAGAGACCTTATCACTCTCTACAACTGCCTGAAGGGAGATTGTAGCCAGGTGGGGATCAGCCTCTTCTCCCAGGCAACCAGTGGTAGGACAAGAGGAAATTACCTCAAGCTGCACTAGGGGAGGCTCAGGTTGGACATCAGAAAGAATTTCTTCAGTGAAATTATTGTCAAGCATTGGAATGGACTTCCCAGGGAAATGATGCTGTCACCATCACTAGAAGTGTTCAAGAAATGACTAATCACTTAGCACTACGATTTGACAGAGTAGTCTTGGTAGAAGGTTGGACTGGAGGTCTTTTCCAACCTATCACTAAGAAATACTTACATTGCATTTTTGCTCACTCGGCATGGAAGAACTGATGAAAGGAATGTAGCGCATAGAAGGTTTTCAAAGAATTGGATTGATACAGAGACAATGCATGACACAATTTTCTCTAAAAACTTGTAATTAAATATATGGACATTTGTAATAAGTTATTGTGCAGCTTTGCACCAAAACAATCCAAGGGCAATTTTGAAGCTGCAGGATATAAACAGCTGTTAATTAAAAATTCAGGTAATATAAGCTAGAAAAAAAACCCCAAATGAAATGTTTAATGATAGACTATAGGTGCAGAGTTTGCACAGATGTTCTTAAGAGGTCAAAGCAATTGATAAAAAAGGATTAATAAATATAACAAGTTTTGCTTTTAACCACTAAGAATTTTTTTATCCAAAGTTCAAGTTCCTGCTGAGTCAAAGACAACCTCTTCCACTTTGCACATTTAGACACGATTTCAATTATAGATTGTGAATAGAGAAATAGTCTCTTTTAGATTAGTTATTTGTATTCATATGTTAAAATTCTGGATTCCAGGATATAAAGTGAAGTAAGTTCCATGCATAAAACACAAACATCAAAATGCATCACATGCATCAAAACACAAACTTCCTAAATATGCCAGGTTTTTTTGTTGTTTTGCCTTGTTTGTTTAGTTTTTTATTCCTTAAAGCAGATTAAAACAAAAAAGGCTCAAAGACAACAAAAACCCCATGAAAAGATATTTCAATATATTTTTCTGGCAAGTTCTTTACATTTACTTCTCAGAAGACTTTTTGTTCTCCTTCCAGTCAGGATTATAATTAAGAAAGCACACAGAGTTAATGTGCTTTCATGCTCCAGGCTGTATACATTTTAATGCAGGTCAATAGGAAAAGAAGGTAACAATGAAAGAAAGAAAGAAAGGAAGAAAGGAAAAAAGAAAGGAATGAAGGAAGAAAGAAAGGAAGAAATAAAGGAAGGAAGGAAGGAAGAAAGAAAGAAATGAAAGAAAGAAAGAAATTGCACTTTTCATTTTGTTTTTGTTTTGGCTTTTTGTTTGTTTTTCTGTTTGTTTGTTTTTGGTTTGGTTTTTTATTTTTTGTTTGGGGTTTTTGTTTGTTTGTTTGGGTTTTTTTGGTTTTTTTTTGTCTGGAGAATGGAAGAGTGTTGATTGTTAGGGGATTTTTGCTTAGAAAATTTAATTAACTAACATGCCATGCAATATGACACATATTAGGAAGTGACATCCCTTCAAAATAAAGATTCGATAGCATAGATTTAAAGAAATGCTTAAAAGTTATGGCTCTAACCAATGGTATTCAGATACAAGCTCTGCCAATTTTCACTTAAAATTCATACAAAATTTGCACTTCGATAAACCAAACTCTAAATTAAAGCCTAACAAGCAAGCACAAAAATAAAGACTACACTGTTAAAAATGTCTTGAGTGACTTGAATAACATCAATGAATTTTTGTAAAACTTCCAGGATAAAATCTAATCCTTCAGGTATAGAGATAAAGAAATAGTCCAATAAAGACAATTAGAACAAGGCTGAAAACTGCTTTCACTTGACAATAGCTTTTTCCCTCCCCTTGACATTGTGATCCTGATTATGATGCATTTGTGATGAATTTGAGAGTATGTCATAGAAATCAAGTCTGTAACACTTAACTTAGTCTCATTCCCTTTTTCACAGAGCTAATTTCACAGATTTAATTAACAATAAACAAGTAAACATAGATAAAAATTAAAAATACTTTTTTGCCAGTGAAAAATACCAGAATAATTTCTCATTCAAGAGAATGAGAGTTAATATTATATAGATGAGATCAATAACTTGACAATAGGGATTTCCAAAACAAATTGATGTTTGAAAGTCACAGTCCTGACAACATAAAACCTCCATCCTAAGACGCCTTATTATATATTGTTTGAAATGTTTTAAACCCATAAAGCAGTAAAGTTTGGATACAGAAAATTTCTAAACCACTTCACTGTTTAAAGTAAATCCTTTTCCCCTGGTATGCAACCAATATCCTGAGGTTTTGTTGCTTTCTTTTTTTGTTGTTGTTGTTTTTTTAATCAAAAGAAAATGATAAGTATGCTACAATAACAAAACATGTATGCAGTACCAATATCAGAAGACTAAAAGAATGTAAGTCTTTCACAAGTAAAGTCAGTAAAATTAACAGCACTCTCACATACGGCAAAAAATTAGATCACAATATTATATCTAATTAATTCCATATTTCCCATTCTTTTTATTTTACACTGCTTCCAGTCTTGAATGTCAGGTATTGCAGTCTATAATGCCATCAAGAGCTCTTGCAGAGATATTTTAGAAATATTCATAGCCATTGAGAAGTGTTCTATCGCTTTATTCACTGAACCTCTCAAATAAATAAATGTATATGGAAAATACTTTAACTGAAGTTTCTTTCTCTATCTTTTTCTTCTATTTTACTAGGGTCAGTGAGGTTTCACATAGCTGTGTGTATGAAAACTTTAAGCTGTTTCACTTTGCACAGTTCCCATTTTTTTGAAAATCAGCAATAAAAAATTAATATGGCATCTTTATGTTTGACTGTTTTGTTTGCCTTTTCTTTGCGTTGTATTTTTTTATTTTGTATTTTTTGTGCATCTCTGTTATGGATGTCTATTCGCTGCAACAGTTTTCTGATATTCTGCTAAAGCTATTGGGAAGTAAGTTTAAATTAGCAGAATATATGAGTTTATCCATCCCTTTCTAATTATCAGTTGCTGACATTCTTCTACCTTTTACTCACAGTAGAATCTCACATGCATTTTAAATTTTCCAAAAATGAAGAAAAACGGAACAGAACCAACATAGTTTGCTCTTATGAGACTAGCAGCAAACACTGAATCTTTTTTCCTGGCTTTTATATGAATGTTGGCCTGAATAAATTAGAAACCCTACCCGATGCTTGGACCACTCAAAACTCTGCAAAAATCCTGTGTTTAGCTCCAATGAAAATAAATGCAGCTCACTGTTCTTGAATGTCGCCTTCCAGACAGGCTCCAAGATGAGGCAACGAGCATCATTACAGGAAAATAACTGATAATTTACTCATAGTGAAGCTGAATCTGGATCTTAATAATGCTTAAATGGAAAGTAATTTTTAATAAGTCTCAGCTGATCTCATATCAGGTTAATTTATACATCTTGCATGACAAAGAGAATATTACACTCACACATTAAACGTATTATATTTTAAAGGGTTGGAAATAAATGCTGTGTAGCTGTGTTCAGTTTGTGATAGATTTTTTTCAGAAGTAGAATGCACATTAAATACTAATACACATGTGATTGCAACTTTTAAAAAAACCTATTACATGCTACAGGGAGAATGGAAAGCAGAACTTAAGAGAGGAACTCCATGCAACAGTGAAGGAAGTCAGTGTTTTCCAATGTTAAATGTTTGTTTTTCTCTTAAATAAACAGATACTGTGAATTAGCCACATTTTTTTTCTTCAGTGGGACTAGGAAAATGTGCAGGTTTTGACTGGTGTAGAGTTAGTTTCCTTCACAGTGTCTGGTATGGGGATGTGTTTTGAATTTGTACTGAAAACAGGGCTGATAATATAGCGACATTTTTGTTATTTCTGAGCAGGGATGTGCTCAGGAAAGCCTTTTCTGCTTTTCATATGGCCACACTGGTCAGGAAGTTAGTGGTGCATGGGAGACTGGGAGGAGACACAGCCAGGACAGGTGACCCAAACTGACCAAAGGGATATTCCAGACCATGGGACATCGTGCTCTGTATATAAAGTGGGGAAAGAAGGAGTAAGAGGGGGGACATTTGTAGTGATGGTGTTTGACTTCCCAAGTCACCATTACATGGGATGGAGATCTGCTCTCCTGGAGATGGCTGAACACCTGCCTGCCCAAGGGAAGCAGTGAATGATTTCTTTTTTTTTGCTTTGCTTGTGCACAGCATTTGCTTTCCCTATTAAACTGTCCTCATCTGAACCTACAAATTTTCTAGTTTTTACCCTTACAGTTCTCTTCCCAGTCCTGCTGGTGAGGGGAAAATGAGTGGCTGTGTGGGGTGTGATCACTGGCTGGGGTTAAACCAAAATAAGTTTTTTGTGTTGGGCAGCACAAAGGTGCGAATTTCTGTTTGTTTTAAACCAGTTACATTTTTAAGGCCTGTTCACGCTCTTATAACTAAATCATTAAATCAATTCAATAATTTTCATTAGTATTTCTATTCTATTTCAACTGGGCCTACAAAGAAAGATAGCCCCACAGCAGCTAATCTTGAAGTCCAAGGAGCTTCCAAATTGCTTAGTTAGTAGCATCCTTCAGATCACCAGACCAGCTCTGGTATCCCATGGCCTTTGTTGAATCAAAGATTCATTTGCCAGTTTTCTGGTTAAGTCATAGGGGCCATCATCAGCCAATAGAACTACTGAATAGAGAACAATTCATTAATGATTACTATTTTGAGACTACATTTTCATTTTTGAATATAATATTTTATCTGTATGCTTTGAAAATAGTTTTTAAAAATTCTCAGAGATGTATTTTGTTGGTTGGCTTCTGGACAGCATTCCTGAAGAAGAAATTTGCATATATTTGAGCCAGATATATTATTATCAATTGTAGGAAAGACCATGCTTATGTAAAGTCTGTGCCTTCAAGTTCTCTCAGAGCTCACCATTTTGACTACGAAATTATAATTTTTTGTTTTGCTAGGGCTATCACAGGGTGAGCCAACATAGAGTAAGTCAGTGATGCTTTGGCTTTCAGCTTGTGTATTTTATAAAGCTCTAAATCTGTCTCTAAATCAAGGGAAAGAACAGAAAGGTAACAACTGCTAGTTAAATCAAATCACTTCCTCAGTTTGGACAAATTTGGTTAGCATGTGGTGCACCTTAGCCCAGGTCCATGTCAGCAAGAATGATTGTGTTCAATCAAGGCTAAACTCGTGGGTGAACAAAACACAGTCCAAGAATACCACAGAACATCCTGTCTGCAAGGACAGCCCTATATGGACACAACAATATTACTCAGACTTGTGTACAGCTCCGGCTGGAAACAAGAGCTAGGATTTTCATGACAATCAGTCTTAAGGAAGAGACTAAACATAATATATTAAAATAAATTTATGGTTATTTTAGGAATGAGTTTCAGATTTTCAGTATGTCCAGATTTAATTTATATCTCCAAGATATTTTAATTTTCTTTGAAAATAAGCTGTAATAGTAGCAGTACTATCCATTGCAGCAGGATCTAGGAATCAAAGACGACTTGTTTTTAATATAGACATTCAGTAAAAAAACATTGCCTTTATCAGTACTTCTAATTTTAGGAGTTTTTATGAGTATTATAATTCTTATAAATAGGTGATATATTGCCCACACTGAAAGAAGGATGTCCCACTCTGAGACGTGATCTGTTTAACAGAGCAGTCATGTTTCACATCATTTTCCTATGGGCACGGGAATGAAGTAAATGTAATAAATTTAATGCATATTATTAGGGAAAAGTAGATATTTAAGTTACCTGGTTTAATAATTTCAGTATAAATGTAATTCAGATATGTGGGGGTTTTTTAGACTAAGGTCTTAAGTTTATATATATAATTTATTTATAAGCTGCATAATAGTACTTAAAAAACCCCCACAAAGCAAAACAAAACAAAAAACCCCAAACCAAACCAAAACATAAATCTGACTTTAGAGTCATCACCCATGATTAATAATCTAATTCTTTTTATCCTCTTTCTTTCAGCCTGGGCCTTAACCCAGCTCTGTTCAGTCTTGCCTTTCTGTTTTGAGAGTACACAACCTTATGACAAGACTCATTTATTATTTTGGTGAGACACAAGTCCTCCTACATGAGATAAATAAGAATGTTAGAAGTCAGAAATACAGTTTTAATGCTAACAAGGTAACATTTGCATCTATGCACTATGATTAGCATGGCAAGCTTTACAGCCTAGGATCAGCTAATATGGAAATACATTCCTGCTGAATGTTAGAGGACCAAGATTACCATAAATTTAATCTTTATGTCTTATTCATCTATGGGAACCTGCATGAAGTAAGGTTACGAAAAAGTTTATAAATTAACAAATTGGGAAAGGATCATGCATTTTCCACAAAAGAAGAGTGCCAATGAGTAGGTTGAAATGAGCAATCTCCACACCTAAGGCTTGAGGATTTAATACTCTTGTAGAGTTAATACTATTGTTAGAAACCAAGAAAGAAATAAACTTCAGCAGATCCTTTACCATTCCTAAAATCCCACAGCATTTCTAACACCATTGAACTTTTGCCCTACTTTCTGATGGGGAAGCTTCTCACATGTATTAATGGTGGCTTTAAGTGTCTCTTCTCCAAGACTGCAGTTCAGCTACCTTTGAGATTATTGGTCTAACAGAAAGGTGGCAGCCACCCAGCAATTTTCCTAAGATCACAATTTTGGTATCCATGTGGGTTAGGAATACAATCTTTCCCTGAGACCTCAGTAACCTGATACATATTTTGGAAAAAACTAATGAGCATTTGGAAGTGGGTAAAAGCCAGACCACTGGCTGTTTAAAGGAGAAGTTAATGTGTGTGAAAGTCCAATATCCAACGAACCAAGGATCTTATAAAATGCCACAGAAAACTGCAGTAACAATCATAGAAAACCAGCCTAGTTTTAATGTAGAGAGTGTGGAACTGTGTATTGGGTGTCCGTGGCAGTGGGGGCTGCAGGGCAGCCTCTGTGAGGAGAGGCTGGGCTTGCCCCGTGCCAGGCACAGCTGCTTCCAGCTGGCTCCAGCTGCCCTCAAGGGTCCCACAACGGGACACAGATCAGCCCCTCAACCCAGCTGGTGGTGGCTCTGTGAAAACGTTACTAAGAAATCAAATACATATATTTTATATATAACATGTAATAATGTATAATATAATATATAATATATATCATATATTATATATTATTGTATATTATATATCTAATAATTCAAAAATCCATTAAAAACCAACTTTTAAGTATTGCCTGATTAGCAGTTCTTGAGCAATCAATCAAGAGTATGTTTTGCTTTTAACTTGCTGTCCTATTTTGGAACTTTCAACACAGAAGCAGCAGATATATTCCTCAGATGACCTCAGAAAACCTGGCTTGTATAAGACTAGGTCCGTGACATGCTGGATTTTTTCTATGAACTGCTTGAGGAAACTGGTTACCTCTGAAACCCTTGTCTCTCCAGTTACACTTCCTTCCTGCGCTCCTTTCTTTTGAAGAAATTAGATGCAGAAAACCTATGTAACGGCCAGTTCACTTGATATTTTTAGTTCATAATTGATAATAAATAAAGTATCCTTGCTGAAAAAAAACCCAACACTTGTTAAGTTGGAGAAAAAGAAATAAGAACTGGCCCTTAAATGAATGCACCTACAGACACTTGGCATACAAAAAGAATAAAAATGACATGATGACCTTTAGAGAGATTTTTATTATATTTTTAAACTAGCTGCAATGCTCCAACCTTTCAAAGAAAACAAACATTCATATAAATATTTAAAGAATATAAATAGGTTAGAAGTTTTCCAATATTAAAAATAATATTTCCTGAATTGACAGTGGAGCAACTAACACATATATCACTGTATTAATTATAATTTTACCAATTCCTAAACATTGAAGAAGCTGTGCATGTAGCAGGTGTTATTTCAAATTATATTTTTAGATGCAGATTCAGCTATTCATTAAGAGCATATCACAATGACATTGATCTTTGTGTACCAACTTTAGTTTTTGAGATCCCGTCTTGTTTTATTTTTTCTTCTTTGGTATAAATGATGGAAATTAAGAAGACAAATAAAATACTTCTATGTCAAGCCAGTACATCCTGGTACACCCAAAGAGTATAGAATTGAAATAATCTGAAACTAAGTGCTTGCTTCCCATGTAGTTTTCTCCAAGATTCAGGGAGAATGTCTTGTCAAATATTATCCAAAAGGCTGACATGGGCTGAAAAGCACTTTGACCCCCAAAGAAGAGAACAGGTAAACTACTATCTCCATATGATATTTTTCAAAGGGTCTGTTTCTCAAATAAAATCTCTGTGCCTTTTAAACACTATGGTTTTTGTTTTAAAATTTGTGATGAGTTAAAAACATGCTCTTGATGAGAAGTATAACCAATACCTGCATTTCTTCTTAGTATGAACTCCAAAAAAATTCATAAACTGCTTTATATTTTATGAGATGAAACAAGGAGAGAATAATTCCTTGCTGATGTCATGCTATGAGCAAAGCACAACATAAAAACATTTAGAAGTATAGCTGAAAGAAAGAAAAAATACAAAGACATTGTTAGGTTCTCGACATCAAATAAACTGTGTATTTTACTCCAATATAAAAAGGATAAGAATAAAACTTTTAATCTACATAAAGTAGTAGAGTTACCACTTAGCATTGCATAAACCCCTAAACCCAACAGAACCATAATATCCCCACAAATTTTATACCAAGAGTGTTCTAGTGATAACAGGTGTTATCCAATACAGAAGTTAAATAAGGCTGTTTTTAAGACTGTTTCAAACATATCCAATTTATTTTCCAAAAATTGTAATTTGGGGATAGTTGAAAAATGTGCAGACAAAACATATATATGTTCTTGTCTTTCACTGAAAATCTTCCTTATTTTGTTTGCTTTGGTGCAATATTGAGATCTTTATGTTTTCCAGATAGATAGCATTGTTTGAGACAAATGCTAGTATAACTCAAGCACTTCAATTTAATATGAAAAACGAATTATCAAGATCTATTTCAGGCTATCATTTCAAATATTACAAGAGTTGTTCCCTTTCTACAGCTTCTGTTTTAATTTCATTGTTTTTCCTTAAGATTTTGTTCTTTTTACTCACTGATGTAGCTCTCTTTTGCCATATCTAAAACTATTTTTCTTCTCTATCTGTTTAAGAATAAAATAGTGCTATAAAAGGCAAGAAATTTTTCACATAAGGACACGCTGCCATCTGGCAAATAGGTAGTCAGCCTTTTCCTTTTAAAAAATATCTGAAGGCAAATTGATCAAAACAACCTGATATATGCTAACAATTACTTTGTAGACATCCTCAGGAGACCATTCTACGCTATGAATTCTAAACGGGCAGGAGTTTGCCACCTTGGTGCTTGGGGGTACATGAGCAGAGTGTAACTGTGGTCAGTGCAACTCCAAGCTTACAATAACAAGCCCTACTGAGAGTACAATTGCACAGACTTACCACCAGCTTTACATGCAGACACAGTTTGCTCTGGAAGTCTAGACCGAGCTTTGTTCTGCCAGCAAAATAACCCGTGGAGGTACCTTAAAGAGAAAATCCCCAGACTTCAGAAGCTGACTTGACTTCACCCTCCTTATTGTGGGCACAGGCTGCCCGCTGTCACGTGTACCACGAATTGCTTAACTCTTCCCAAATCTAGTCCAAACAATCCAAACAATTTTCTCCCACTCACTGAGCATTTTAAACACCATACTCCTTCATAGAATAGAATACCACTTCAAAAGTGTGGAAACTAGGTAGGGGGAGAGCAGAAGGGAGCCTTCTCCATAAGATTTTGGTGAAAACAAAAGGAACTCAGAAGAAATAAAGTAAGTTATGAAAATAAATAAGTACAATAGTTTTAAACCACCGAAACCTAGATCTACCTTTAACGATTTTTCATTAAAAACAATCTTGTTATTTTACCTTGTTTCTTGTGTGCAGCATTAAGAGTGTATAGCATTATGGTTGTGCTAAACCCATGTAAAGATAAATATTATTTTAAAAATAGCTTTGGTTTAATGTTTTCTCTATAAATATGTTTCTTTATGATGACATATTTTTAATGTTACCGAGCTGATCAGCTGACTTATTAGCTAATTTACTGATAGCTTCTCAGCACAGTATTGATTATAGCAAGAAGACAAAAATATGTATAAATTTAAATACCTGGTTTTTTCTACAAGGAAATACAGAAGTTCTCTTACATTTTGTGTTGTTAGAACTCGCTGTCATTTTTTCTTTTTTTTTCTCTCCCCCAAAGCCACCTCTGCATTGTCACTTTATGAATACTGAAACACAACACGGAAGGAGGCAAACACAGTTTAGCAAATGTTCCCTAAGCACGGAACCTGTCAAACATTTCTGATCACAGTTCTTGCTGGCAGTAAGCCTTCAGCTGTTTTAAAGAAGTGTGACACACAATTTTCCACTCTTCTTTGTAAAATCACATCACTTTTTAAGGTTACGTTTGTAAGATAATTATAAAAATGGTTTGAGGATGATCCAGTCAGTTTTTCTCATGTAACTAGCCCCCCATCGCCTTGCAAGACCAAAGCCTAAGAACAGTGCTCTCTAAAGATGAAATAACTGCTATACGTGTTCCCAAGGTAATTTCAGAAGATGCTGTCTCTTTTTAAGTTGATGTGGTCACAGTTCTTTCTGATGAATAAATTAGTCAGATTCTTTTCTTCAGTATAAGGTTTAAATTATAGACTTTTTCTTTAGAGGAGAAATGAGACTTTCAAATCATGTTTGATAATACAAGTCAATGTCTTCATTTAATTGCATCTTTAAAGAAGGTAAAAATTAAGTATGTTAAGACAAAACACTTAGATTTTTCAGCCATTATTTAAACATTTGCTTAAGTTAATGAATACTAACCACCTTCAGAAAATCAGTTATTGGTATGAGTATTTTTTAAAAATGTTAATTCCTTTAAAACTCATGTCTTTTAATGTTAGAATATTTTTTTAATGTGCTTCTTGCTCTTTTATGTGTCCTCTCTGAATTTTCTATGATTAAATTTTATTGAAATGTTCTTAATTTTTTTTCTTATTTCCAATTTGACAGGCTGAGGAAAAATTGTTTCATACTTTCAGCCTTGTAACTAAATTTTTTCAAATAATGACTTTATTGTTGAGAAATGAAACTGCAGTGACCATGAGAAGTTAAGATTATATTTTATTCCTTGTTGCTTGTTTCTTTTTATAAAAGTGGCTTTGCTTAAAACATGGGATATCTAGTTACGGTTGAGTTTGAATTTCTTAATTGTAATGTTGTGTTTGTACCTGACTACCTTTTATATTGCAATTATTTACTCTGGTTTAAAAACCAATGTAAAATTATAGAAAAGAAAATATATATTGGTAACATTAATGTCTAATCGTTTAATAATATTGTTTCCTCATAGAAGTGTACTAGTACAGCTGTATGTGTTTTGATTCCTTATGTACAACTATGGTTTTTGCCCTTTCTGTCCATATTCCCTTAGACAAATACACGTTGAGATGTTTGGTTTATTTCTGTAGCCATATTACCAAATCTGAATATCAAAAAGGGGCTTTAAGAGCAAAAAAGAAAATCTGATAAGCTAGTGAGTATTTATGCAGGACCTGAGAGGGAGTATTTAATCACAGAACCACTGAGGTTGGAAAAGGCCTTTAAGATCGAGTCCAACCAGTAACCTAACATTGCCAAGTCCACCACTAAACCATGTCCCTATGGTCACACCTACACACCTTTTAAATACTTCCAGTGATAGTAGCTCAACCACTTCCCAAACACTGTGTTCCAACGCTCTATAACTCTCTGGTGATTAATTTTTTTCTAAAATCTAATCTGATATTGAGAAGCCCATATGTTAGCATGAGTAACTGAAGTTTATGTCCACGTATGCACCTCTGGAACATGCTGGAACACCCTGATGCCTAAAGATTTTCAGCCTTTTTGATATTTTTAGCTTTATAGATTCTTAATATATAGTAATACAGCTTCCAGTATTTTTCCTACCCCTTTTCATAGTTCAGCTAATTCCTTACTAACACATTCCTGAAATTCTGTTTAGTCTTATTTTCAAGAGAACCTCTAATAAGGTTTTGCATTTGAATCTGAGAAGACATAACAAGAAATAAGGCAAAGAACCCCCTGGAACTATTCCAAGGGGCAGACCCAAGGGGAAAACTGAATCTCCTCTCGGATGTACCTGCTAGATATAGTAATTAATTAACCTTATAAAAATTGTATCAATCTGATTCTGTGCACATGCAATGCCATATTTTGTGCACCTCAAAGCTTTCATTAAAGAATTGCTTTTTTATCCTACCACTTTCACTCCGTTTTAGGGTTTTTTCCTTTTGTTACTGGGCAACGACCCCACAGTGGATGGACTGCCCTGCACTCTAGTGGATAGCATGAAAGAGAGAGCATTCCTACCTGTCAGTAGAAGACACATGGTTTGGTTTGTTACACAAGGTCACAGCACAGGAGAGACTGAGAACCCTTCCATGGATGGGGTATGTACAGGGTATCACGGGGATTCATTTGGATTCTGTCTGATGCTGGGAAACAGTGGGGCTCTCAGCTATTGATGGCATGTGATTTACTCACTATCTATATTTTTCTTCCAGCTTCCAATTCTACTTCACTGTTTACTGTCCAGTTTTTCTTACTGTGGTCTGAAAAACGCTCTACACTGTACCCAACTCTCTGATGCTGCACACATACCCACAATCAGAAATCATTTCACCCATTTGTTAAATCAGTCATTAGAATGGGAACTCCCTTCCAACTATAATGGGATTTTAAACCTTCAAGGTGCCCAAATCTATCAGAAATAGATAATTAGGCAGTAGGGTAATACAGTGTATTAACATGTTCCTGAACAGGTTAATTGATCACACAACTGCTTAACAACTGAAGTAAAAGAATAAGAAAATCAGAATTTAATTTCATTTTTGAACCAGAATTTAAAAACATAATTTTTTAAATCTGAGTCATTCAGAGAAAAACTGAACTTTGCTAACATATGCCTTTAAGTGTGGCGATGTAGACTGGTATAAAAATTAGGTTAAATATATTTTTCAATGTTATCTTGTATTCCCTGCATCAAAAATATAATGTTAACTACCTTTTAGCATTGCTAGAAATGGATATTTGAAATAACGTATGTGGGATATCTAATATTTCTGTAAATAATATTTTCATCTTCAAAATAAAATATGTCAGCATGGGTATATTTATATGTATTTGCATTTTAAAATGTTAAATTAAACTTGCTGATAAAAAGAAAAAGTGGGGTTTGATGTATTTAGTAAGTTTAGTCTTTGAATAATTAGTCAAGCTAGGATACTGCTACCTTACATCAGTATCAAGTGCTCAGTATTACGGGAAGGTTCCTGCATGCTCAGCTCTGTTGCTCTGGACATCTGGCACATATGATGAACAACAGGAATGCCTTAAGCCTTTCCTTCATGCCCATTAAATGCGTGGTGAATGGCTGACAGGTAGGCCATGCAAGCCTTGTAAGGACATGCTCGGGGCAAATCCTCCACTGCGGTACCAGCGCCACAAAGTGCGAAGCTGCAGCCGAAGACCATCTGTTATAGCAAGGATTGTGCTCCATTGCCTTGAGAGCCTTTGAGGAAACCTGGAGCAACAGTGACTGTGCTGTACTAATGCTCCGCAGAATTGAAGGGACAGTGCACTTAAGAAAAAACAACCATGGCATGTGTGACATACTGTGGCAGTCTCACTGATTTTTCATCCACCAAGCTACAAAACGGGGAAACTACAGCTCTTAGAAAAATATTCATTATATATTTTTACAAATATTTTCCCATTCTAAGCAGAGTAAATTACCATCCTCTGTATTTAAACAGAATCCTAAATAGCAGTCTTGCAAGCCTAACTCTTAGGATTTAAAGTGAGTTCTACTAATCAAATACCCTGAATACAGACTGAAAGAGCTGCGGTTTAAATAACAGTGGGAAACACAAGTATTACGCTAAACATCTTCAGCTAACCAGGATGTACAGTGCCTTATGTTTACACTGGAATTCCATGACAGTTTATATTTTAAAGTGTATTTTCAGATAGCATTATTATTTTTACTGTTGAGTTCACATAAATTGTATTTCAAACCAGTGAATATTTACCAACACTACTTTTAAAATGTTTAAAATTTTGAACATCTTAAAACTAGATTTTATCTAAAGGAAGAAAGGTTGATTTATTTAATTTTATCTATGATTTCTCTAGCTCCTTCCTACATTAAATATTTTTCAGCAAAATCCAGAAGAGTGAGTAACCATGGCAAGAACAATATTTTCTTTACATTTAGGTTTAAATTTTCAGTCTTTTATATCCCAGTGAGTAAAGTAGATGACATTTCCTCCTTATGGAGTCAACCATTGTAGTATGAAAACAGGAGAGAAGGAGGCAAGATGATAATTGCTACCATTCAAAAAGGCATGTAAGTATATGGTGGAAAACTAATCGTTGAGCATTGACTTTAATGTGATGCCTTTTCAGAAAAAAATGTCAGGCTAGTTGAGAAAAGATTGAGATCTTAGTGTAAAATTCCAGTAACCCTTTTTAACGTTGGTGTATTTTTCAGTCAGAAGGGTTCAAAAAAATATCCTTCACGCCTCATTCTTATCTCCAATTTAAAAACGGTCAAGATTCTCATTTAAGATTGAAATTTGACAGGAAAGTCTGTAGGCTAAGTTCCTGGAATGTATAAATTATTAGATTACTAAAACTGATTCTCAGACTCTAAATGCTTGAATTTGTCTGAAGTGTTTTACTGAAATCAGATATTAACCATTATAAGGGTATTTTGCTTACAAACAATGATTTCCTGGGGTATTTTGGCAGCTGAGGGGATAGATATAAATTTTGAAAGAAATTAATAGAATTAAATTACTTGCTTAAGTAATTGAAATATAGTATTTAGATTTTCAAATATTGATTTGCCTGTGAAAAGCCCCTTTACCCACCCAAAAAAATTAAGTGTTGTCTCACTAATAGTAATGAGCTTGTAGTAAAGAGGCAACAAGAGTTTACAGGAAAATGTTTCCAAGAGAGCAGCTGGGCACTGGAACTGGTTCCCAGGTCACAGCAGCAGCCTGACAGAGTCCGAGAAGTGTTTTTGGACAATTCTCTCAGGCACGTGGTGTGACTCTTGGGGATGGTGCTGTGCAGGGCTGGGAGCTGGTCAGAGAAGAACGGAGTGAGAACACGCGAGAGGAACAGCTCTGCAGACACCCAGTGTCTGCAGTGAGGAAGGGAGGTGCTCCAGGCACTGGAGCTGAGATTCCCCTGCAGCCCTTGGTGCAGCCCATGGTGAGGCAGCTGTGCCCCTGCAGCCCATGGAGGACCACGGGGATGCAGAGATCCACCTGCAGATGAGACCCATGCCAGAGCAGACGGATGCCTGAGAGGAGCCTGTGACCCTGTGGGAGACCTGTGCTGGAACAAGCTTCTGGCAGGGACCTGCAGACTCATGGAGAGAGGAGCCCACATTGGGTCAGGTTTGCTGGCAGGACTTGTGACCCTGTGGGGAACCCACACTGGAACAGCCTGTCCTGGAAGGACTGCACCCATGGAAAAGTGTCCCCCACTGCAGCATTTGTGAAGAACTGTTGCCCATGGGATGGGCTCACATTGGAATAGTTCATGGAGAACTATCTCTCATGGGAGGGACCTCATGTTGGAGCAGGGGAAGGACTTCTCTCCCTGAGAAGTGACAGAAACAACGTGTGATGAATTTATCATAACCCTCATTCCCTGTCTTCCTATGCCACTGGGGGGAGAGGAGGTGGAGCTGTGAAGGAGGGAGGGGTGAGGGGAAGGTGTTTTTAAGGTCTTAGTTTACTTCTTATTATCCTGCTCTGATTTTGTTAGTAATACATTCAATTAATATCTCATAATTAGAGAGTGCTTTGCCCATGATGGCATTTGGTGAGTGATGTCTCCTGGTCCTTATCTCAGCCCATGAACCCTTCATTGTATTTTCTTTCCCTGTCCAGCTGTGGAGGGGAGTGAGAGAGAGGCTTTGGTGAGTGCCTTGCATCCAGCCAGTGTCAACCCAGTATAGCATCTGTGATGTGCCATGGAACTAAGGAAGCATAATTTTCAGCTGTTTTGGTTTTTTTCTTTTTTTCTGTTATATTTATTTCCCCTGTGATTTTTACGGCTCAAAGAAGGAAGCTTACCACTGCTTACAAAACCACAGTTACTCTGGGTATGCCCATTTATTCCAAGTCAGCCTTAGACAAGGTAATTTCCACAGCACTTAATTTCTTTCAGCTTGTTTGTCACTATTCTCAAATTAGATTGATTCTTCCTTTAGAAAGCAAAGCTTTTTAACATCGCGGATCTCATCCCCTGAGTTAAAGCTCAAATGTTTTTTACAGAAGCAAAATTCTTCGGTAGGCTTCTTCCCCATAGAGAATCACTGTGCTCCAAGAGAAGCACTCCAGACAAGTAATTTGCTTATATAAGCCTTATAAATAAAGCAGAAATAGAGGAAAATAGCTAAAAAAACCCCAACCCTACAACATGTCTTCCTTTACAGCACCCTGGTTTTATTTTATTTCTTGCAGAAGGTCTACAAGCTGTTGCAGTTGGCTATCTGTGGAAGGTCCTCAAGCTGTTTACAAAAAATGTAGGTAAGTAAAATTACAAGCTTTTCCCTCCCCTTGTCAGTGGTAGCAGTACAGGTTAAGATGCTTCTGGAGTTACTTAACCACCCCTGCATATTTTTAAAATAATTTTTGGTGGGTTAAGCTATTTATAAGTAGTTTTCCACCGAAGAACATAAAAAGGTTGTGTTTCGGATTCACCTATCTAGCCATTAAATCATATTCATGCATAAATGTGTTTTCAGAAAAAGTAACATTCAAGTTTTTATTAAGAATAAACAAAATGCCCTTAAGTATGTAGTTAGTTCTAATAACAATCAGAATAACTTCATACTGCTGCTATTTGGTTGGTGTCAAACACATATCCTGATCCCATATGGCAGAAGAGGAGGCATTTTTCTTTACTTCCAATTAAAGTTTATGAGAGAAAAGACAAAAGTTTGAAAAAAGAAAGTATAAATCATTACAATTATTTGGATAACAATAGACTGGAACAAAATAAATGATCAAAGCTTAAATTCCATATTAAGACTAGTTTGGTAATGGCAAATATAGATATACCAAAATATGCACTTGTGATAGTCCTTGACAGATTCATTGAAATCTGTTCTGTTCAGTGATTTGAAAAAAACATATAAACCACATTAATAGCAGATTGACAGACTTACATTTAAGATAGTGATTGATATGGAATCACTTGTAAATAGGATGCTTCAAGCAGAGCTCTGAGTGAATCAATAGTTTAGAAGCAGCTAGGGAAAAGTTTTTGATGTAATCTTACTTTATAGTATTTTGAAAGTCAGACCCCTAAATACCCACAAAAACTGACTTATCAGCTGTAAAACAATGTATAAGAGGGACAAAGAAATTTTATTATTGTAAATTAATGTAATAGAAAATTGATAAGAAATCTATTCATGCAGTAAAATAACCCTACATTGGATATTAAAAGGGTCTTTAAACACCTTTCGCTTCTTAAAAAACCCTGTAACATGTCAACAGTCATATGGAGGGAGGATCCAAACCAATTTTCACATAAAATGTGTCACAGATTTTACGTACCGAAAAATGAAAATACAGTGAAATGAAGTATTAATATAGTAAAAGCTTAATTGCTCTCTATGTTCAAAGAAAACGTGAGCATTTTTCTAGAGCTGCACTGTCACAAAATATACTTTATTGAGCTCAGTACCAGGTGGAGAAATGCAATATCTTGTGATATGAGCTTTTCATATTGTGTGACCCAGTGCGATATTGTAGCTTTAAATTTTTTATGAAAATAATGGCTTGGCTATAGAAGAATAGAGAGTGATGCATGATATTTCAAAAATTACAACCAACAAAAAACCAAAAAAGAAAACAAAAATTAAACCCCACAACAAAAAACAAACCAACCCCCTAAAGAAGAAGGATAGTACACACTGACGATTAAGAATATTGTTCACTATGCATGTAGTGACATTACTTTTCAGTTGTTGGTTTTCTTGACTGTTAGATATTCAGATTTGTCCAAGGTAGATAAATACCATTAATTAACTTACTTTCCTCCAAGTGAAAATGATGAGAATACATATCTCCATAAAGATACCAAATAATTAAATATAAAATATTTCTCTTTAAAGTTAAATAGTAAAATCATTTGATTTTCAAGAAAAAGAGCAAATTCATGAACACAATTTGCACATGACCTTTAAACCTTAGAAATGTGCAAATAATCCTTTTGGACAAAGAATCTGATACATAAAGAAATCTTTCTCAAATATCTGGTTCAAAATCAATGTTTATCAGTGTGCTAATAAAGGATTGGTGTTGCTAACAGATTTAGTACTGTAAGTAATAAAGTAGAATTGGGTTTTTAATTTGCAAGAGTTTGTTATAGAAGAGATGTGAAGCATTACTGATTTTTTTAACTGCTGAAGATTTGTTGCTGATATGTTAGGAAAGTGCTAATTTTTAATTAAAAGAAAAATACAGAGTTTATTTTTTAATCTTCAATGCTTTAGCAAGTTTGTATACAATGTCATTGGCTGTAAAACTCTAGCCATATATTGGGCCATATGCACTGTATCACTATTAGTTCCCATCTAACATTCAAATTAGATGCTGTTGACTAAAATTTTGCCTAAATCACTCCAGTCACGCATTTTATGAAGTTCGTGGAGACAGATCATAAGGGCAGAGTTACACCTCCAGAATCCTGACATTTTTCATACTGAAACAAAATAAAGGTTTGTATAAAACTTTTTGATAGAAATATGGAAAAAAAATGAATTTAAAGTACCTATTAGTTTCAGCTAACTACATGTTACAGATATTTTTCATGTAGAGTAGAATTATAGCTGATTTGCAGTTAGGCTGTCTTCTGCTCAATATTTCAGCACTAACAACATTTATTTGTTTAGGAACCAGGCTAAAGTGTTCATCAGACAACAGAAATGAGCTTTGTGGGTTTTCTCATAGCTTTTTTTTTGGTTGGTTCACTGGTTGGTTTGTTAGTTGGTTTGGTTTTAGTGTTTTGGCTTTTGGGATTTTTTTCATTTTTATGGATTGGGATGCCCAAAGATCATTCTGAGCCGAATGAATTTGCCAAGTAATTCAGGGATGCTCACAGCTACATTAACTACATTAAATGACAATATTTGGACTGGTCTTTCATTCTCTCTCCTGATCAACTTGATTGACAACCTAATTCAAAATTTCCGAGGAACATATCTCAAAGGTCAAGGAATTTCTGCTTCATAAAGTACACTGTATAATGGTTATCATGTTGTCTAAAGTTAAGAATACCTCACAGTAACAGGGGTTTTAGACTGGTTTCAGCAAGGGACTTAAATTATCAAGTCAATATCTCTCACTTTTGTACTAATTTGTTTTCAGTCTCTCTTTCCCCTTCTCCCAAGTTCCATTTGCCTTTTATTTCTACACATTTCCCTAGACAACTTTCTGTTGCTGAATACAGCAATACATATGCAACCAAGGGACTAAAACGTCGGTCAATCTCTTAAAAAAGTGAATGCTTCATATTATCCATTAAGTCAGGAGAAAAACAGCACAGAACACAAGCACTTAAGGCTTATGTTAGAAGGCATCAATGCAGTCAGCCTTCAGCAAAATGCAGTAGGTACTAGTAGGATTAACTGTGCTTGACAGGGAGTTGGTTGATGTATTCTGAGGCTACTCTTGATCATCTTTGAATGATCATTCAAGTGCGAGACGTGCCTAAGAACTGTGTATATTGGGTTTGTGTCCAAGATGTTTTTAGTGGAGGGTGGGGGAGCTACAGGGGCGGCTTCTGTGTGAAGGTGCCAGAAGCTTCCTCTGAGTCCAAAAGAGCCGACGCCAGACAGCAAGTGTAGAGCGTGAAGAGGAAGGAGCAGCAGAGACAAAGATGAACTGACCACAGTCCCCATTCCTCATTGCCCTGTCCCACTTTGGGAAAAGAGGTAGAGAAGCCAGGAGTGTAGATGAACCCAGGAGGTCAAGATGTTTTAAGATTTGTTGTTCTTTCTAAATAACCTAGTCTGAATTTCAAATGGTAATAAATTAAATTAATATCCCCCAAGTTGAGCCTGTTTTGCCCATTACAGCAATTGGTGAGTGATCTCTGCCCCATCCTTATCTTGATCCAGGAGCCTTTCATTACACTTTATCTTCCTTGTCCAGGGGAGAAGGGGGAGTGTTAGACTGGCTGAGTAGACACCTGGTGGCCAGCCAAGGTTAACCACAATCCAGAGGAATGCAAAAGCCACTCCTATCTTCAAGAAGGGCAAGAAGAAAGACCCATGGGAAATACAGATCAATCAGCCTCTACTCAGTCCCTGTGAAAGTGGTGTAGTAGCTAATTCTGGGAAACAATTCCATGCATGTGAAGGAGAAAAGATGATAGCAGTCAGCATGGATCCAAAAAGAGCAAGTCATGCTTGACCAACCTGGTAACATACAATTAAAAAATTGGCTTGGTAGATGAGGGAGAGCAAAGGATATTGTTTACCTTGATTTCAGTAAAGCTTTCACCACTGCATTTCATAATATTTTCATAGAGAAACTGATAAAGGATGGGCTGGGTGAGCAAACAAGTGAGGTGTATTGAGGAGTGGCTGCATGGCCACACCCAGAAGGTAGGGATCAGTGATGTGAAGTCTAGTTGGGGGCCAGTAACTATCAGCATACCTCAGAGTTAAACACTGGGTCCAATCCCATTCAATGGGCTGGATAATGAAGGAGACTGAAACCTTATCAAGTTTCCTGAAAACAAAAAACTGGGATAAGTGGCTGATACACTAGAGGGTCATGCTACCATCCAGACGCAGGTTGGAGAAATGGGCTGACAGGAACCTCATGAAGTTATTGTGTATGGGAAGCTAAGTCCTGCTCTTGTGGAGGAAAAACACTATGCACCAATATGCATGGATCAGCTGGGAAGCAGCTTTTTAGGAAAGGATAGGGGCATTCTAGTGAACACAAAGCTGAACACAGGCTAGCAGCGTGCCCTTGCTACAAAGGTGTTAAATGGTACCCAGGGCTGCTTTAAGAAGAGTGTTGCCAGCAGGTCAAGCGAGACGATCCTTCCCCTCTGCTCAGCACTAGAAAGCACCTGGGGTGCTGTGCTCCGTTCTGAGCTCCCCAGAACAAGAGACACATGGCCAGGCTGGAGTCCAGCAAGAGGCCACTACGGGGATGGAGGGCCTGAAGCACCTGTGAAGTGAAGGGAGGCTGTGAGAGCTGGGACCATTTAGTCTGGAGAAGAGAAGGCTCAGGGCAGATCTCAACACTGGATTCAAGTCCCTGATGAAAGTAAAGAAGATGGATCTGGGCTTTTTTCAGTGCTGCCCAGTGACAAGGCAAGAAGCAATGGGTTCAAACTGAAACAGGAGGTTCCATCTGAGCATCAGGAGACACTTTTACCATGAGAGTTACTGAGCACTGGCACATGTTTACAGAGAGGTTGTGGAGTCTTCCATGGCCACTACAAAATTGAAGGGACTTAATTATATTCAGTCAAGTAACTAATTTCTACTTCTTTGGATTATCTCATATATTAGAAGGAAAGTATTTAAGGACAAAATACAAATGTATCCACAACATTTAACAGTAATTATAGATGGCTTTTCCAGACTTTTGCATAAAACATATTGGATAACTTCTTTACCTGAAAATTGGTAATTTACTTTCATTGTTTTAACCTTATTATTTACTTTCTGTTCTACCTTTCTAGAAGGTACCTTCAGTTCTTATCTTGCTGATTTATTAAAGGTTTACTTTAGAGGCTTGCAGCAAACCTTGAAAGAACATTCAATTTAAGCTCACTTGAACCCTGTCATACTTCCATGACTTTCGATATTTCATCATTGTCAATGAATATGTGATTTATTTCAGAAAAGTTGCTTTGGTACATTAGAAATTTTAAAAACTTTTTATAATAAATAGTTTCTTTAGATACCTGGAAATGAAAGATTGAGCTCAATAAAACATAGTCAAAACAGATAGAAAGTGACTTTTCTATGATTTTAAAATTTTAAAAAGGCAACAAATCCCACAAACTATTACAAAAGAAAAAGAAAATAGGACAAAACCAAACAAAAAAAAAATTAAATCAAGTAAATTTAATAGGTAAAATAGTTACTGAATAGCACATTTTGTGGTCATTCACCATATTTATTCTCAGTGTCAGGCAAGAGTTAACAATCAGCTATTCAGACTACTGGTTAGGGTGTTTTGGTGGATTGGGAAGCCCTGGCTTTCTATCTCTCATTCTAACCTTTCACTCTCCTAGGCATGTCCCTTGATTATATTTACAAAGCAGGTAAATTAATTCTACAGTTACTGGACATTGCTAAAGGTAATACATTGTAATAGCTTTTCAACCAGCTTTCTAAAATAATTATTACTTCTGTCTTGTTTTCTTTTCTAAATTGTCCTGGTAATTCCTTCTTATGAAGTCTCATTCCTGTTTTAATTTAAATTTTTTATTTGGAGTTTTTCATCTAATGGTAAAAAGAAGAACAACTTGTATTCCTCTGTAAAAGATTTTGACCTTTATTATTCTGTCTTGTCGTCTAAGGAAAAAGACTACTTCTGTAACAGCTCAACACTTCAAGGTGCTGGTATGGACTGTTTTGTCAATGATTCACAAATTAAAGACTCTGCTAGAAGTCTTTGACATGATAAGATATAACAAGTACAATAGAGATATTATGGGCAATCATGTCAGCTAACAGTGGTGCTCCAGTGGGATTCTACTGGGTAAAAAACTAGGAGTGAATGAAATGAAATCATACATTTGATTAAGAGCAAATAAAATAAGTAGAACTCATTTCTAGCTTCACAGGGAGGATATGCTTGTCCTGATATCCTACACCTAAATAAAAAATATCTGAAGTATCATCATATAACTTTGTAATTTCTGCTAAACATGTGAATAGGTTTTGGGACTGGCTATGCAAAACCTCTCTGTAAAAAGTAACTGCAGCTAGCAATGAATACTCTGTAAAATCTGTGTCCCAAATTCTTTATTTATAAACCTGGACTTTTGCCCTTCATTTCTATGTTTTTATAGATAATCAGTTCACCTCAAACTGAATTCTTTCCTCAGTGAAGAAGAGAGCAAACAGACAAAACTAAACCAGCACTTCCTTCTCTTACATAACTGAAATGCACAGCCCTTTTATGCAGGGAGGAGCAGCTTTTATCCAAGGACATAGGCATTGGCTCATTAGAAAGACTTAGACCCTAAAACTGTTCTCTGCAAACTAGTCTAGAAAATACAAGTCAGTGTGTAAGGGGCACCTTTCTGCTTGTTTCATCACATGCCACTTTGTAATCAGCACATTCTAAAAAAGTGCTTACATGTGCAGCAGGTCTTTGAAGTGTTAAATATTTGATCAATCTTTTAAGATATTTTTAACTGACATACACACAAAAATGTCTCCTTCTACACATGTATGCAGAGGCTCATGTTTATGTACAGACATTCATCACAACACAGTCAATAATGCTTGTCTTGGATATGTGGGAATTTTGACAGCAATGTGTTTTCTTGATTTGTGGCAGGGAGGAGTAAAAACAGATGAGGGAGAAGGGAAAAGAGGTACTGAAATAAACAGAGTTTTTCAACATATGTTAGTCACATTAAATAGTTGATTTTAAAAGGTTCCAGCAGCAGCCAAGAATTTTATCACCTGCTGACAATATCCGTAAGCATGAGTGAAGAATGAGGATATTTGAGGGATGGCTTCTAGAAAAAAAAAAAGGGTTTGTGAATTCTATAATTTTCCCAAACCTTTTTGCTGTGTAATGGATCCAGGCTCTTTTAAGTGGTTCCCAGAAACACAACTTCTTTTTATTCTACAGAAAGAACTATCTACTCTCAGAAAAGAAAAATTCAGTTTTTCTCATAACACTGATCTATGATTTTCTTATTTTTAAAACAATTCCATGGGAAAGTTGAAAATATAAGGCCTTTTCTTTAGAAGGATTCACTAAAGGAATAATTTAGTCTGTTGTATTACCAATTTGCAATTGTTAGATCCTACAGGATATTAAATATTAGATGTATATTAAAGTTTCTGTAAGACATTTTCAAATTGTACCAATTTTTTAGGTAAATACCATAAGTACCATTTTGAAAACTGTGACAATTTTTTGTTTTATCAAGTTTATGAGACACCGGAGAGTCCCTTTACTTTCTTTACTATCTATCCTCTTTGTTGAGATTGTATTGGGTTTTCATGGCCTGGTTTTGGTAGCAGGGGCTATAGGGGTGGAGTAGAAGCTAACAGAAGCTTCCCCCATGTCCAGCAGAGTCAATGCCAGACAGCTCCAGTGCTGCTGGCTAAGGCTGGGCCAATCAGAAATGGTGGTAATGACTATGTGATAACATGTTTTAAAAGGAGGAAAGAAGGTATTGTGCAGATGTAATTGCTGCCAGAGAAAAGTGGGATGAGAATATGTGAAAGGAACAACTCTGCAGACACCCAGATCAGTGGAGCAGGAGGGGCAGGAGCTGCTCCAGGCACTGGAGCTGAGATTGCCCTGCAGTCTATGTCGAAGACCATGGTGAGGCAGCTGTGCCCCTGCAGACCATGGAAGACCACGGGGATTCAGAAGTCCACCTGCTCATGGAGAAGCCCTGCGCTGAAGCTGGATGCCTGAGAGAAAGCTGTGACTCCACGGGAGACTTGTCCTGGAGCAGGCTCCTGGCAGGGACCTGCAGCCCTGTGAGAGAGGAGCCCAAATTGGATCAGATTTGCTGGTAGGACTTGTGACCCCTTGGAGCACCCATGCTGGAACAGCCTGTCCTTGAAGGCCTGCACCCCGTGGAAGAGTGACCCGTGTTGCAGCAGTTTGTGGAGAACTGCTGTCCATGGGATGGACTAATCAAAGAAATAATTTCTTAAATGAACCAGCCCTGTTTTTAATCTTGAATTCCTAAGAATTTACTTAGATGAAAATAGATCAGTTGCCAGTGGTCTACAACTTCAATGTACAACATATTTAGTCCTGAATGTTAGGGTGTATGTGTATTTTTGCATAGGTATATTTACCTATTTAAAAAATCTGTATTATAACCTTCCATAGCTGTGAAGAAATGAAATAGATGAATTGACTTCTGAAGTAAATGAGGCATCAACATAAAGCCTTTTTCTGTGGTTCTATATGCTCTAGTATGTTAGGAAGCAAAGCAAAAAACAAAGCTGTTGTATATTTCTCAACACTCCAATGCAATAGCAATGAGTTCTTCTGCTTTATCCATTTTTGTCTAATGTGCATCCTAACATCACAAAGCAAGAAGCTTCTTTGGGATTAAACCTTTCAAATAATACACACAGATGTTCAAATTGCCTCCTACGATAACATCAGGTTGCATATGCTACAAAATACTAATTACAGCCCAGAGGAATAATTCTTTAAAAATTGACCTCATAAATTTTTCTTAAGGGTTCAAAACTAACAATCCTTTGTAGTTTATGATTAACTGTATGCATAAATGAATAGTAATAAAATGGTTACATATTTTCTGAGGCCTACTAACATTGCTACATGAAGAATAATGCATTATTCATCAATTCTATTCTGACAACACAGGGGCACTTAGGATAAAATTTTTTTCTGAAGAATTTATATTTTAAAGGAATAACATGTATTGTTTTGAATTCTTCTACAATGCACATAGAAAATTTTTGAATTTTTAAAATTCCTTTTGGAATAAATACACATTAGAAGAAAGAAGATCATATGACCATTACATTCAAATTTTAAATACTTTTCTATATTAAATTCCAGGTTTTGAGGGAAATGCAGATTCGCAGCACTACATTTTGTTATAGCATCTATAGCTAAAAAACCAATACCAAACATGAAGTAAAACCTTTCTACTTTCAAACTTTTTTTTTACTAAAAGATGCCATTTCTGGAGTCGAGAGAAAATTCTGCTAAGGAAATTTTCCACTTTCTGTAAAATTTGCAAGAAGCAATGATATTGTACAGAAAACAGAAAATTTATTTAACTTAATTCACAAAGAGCAAAACAGAATCCCCATGAAATCTGTATTTGAATCATAGCTGGCCACTTTTGAAAAGAGGTAGTTTCTTCTATAGTACTGTATGAATCAACAAGAGTTCTTTTCAACAATAAGAAAAGTTAACTTTTATTATACTTCACTAATAAAATTGCATTTTATCATTTTGACCAGATATTAGTAAGTATTATTATTAATTTTCATTTTCTTTATTTATTATATTAAATAGGGGATATTTAAAAGACCTAAATGAACTTTAAGATAGGCAGGCAGAATTGCAAAGTAACATTGTCTATTGTTTCCATTGGTAATATTTCTAACAGTGATAAAAATGTGACAGAAAAATCTATTTAAAATATGAAAATAACTTTAAATTCTGGTCTAGAACAACATTCTGACACCATAGACATCCAGACCCTGCACCGTTGGATTCTAAATGCTATGGAGGAATAAGCAAAAATTTCCCAGTGTGTAAGTGTTTGTGAAAATAAAATCAGGTAATATTAGATGAGTGGCTGCTTTATTGCATTTGTTAAACCTGAATTTGTCAAATTCAATTGTGAAAGTGTGGTTGTTGAAGTGCTGCATCTCTTTACTTAGAGATCTCATTTCTACGTACTAATAAATATGAGCCATTTAAATTTTTGTTTTAGTTATGCCAAATGTCAAGGAAAAAAACATCCACTTTATTTTTCCAGTTCCAATTTGATTACTTTTTGTCTGACCTCCAAGTACGTGAAACTCACAACTGTACAGTCAGACCAAGTTTGGTGTTACAATTTTAGAACAAGAGACGTCACAATGAATTAAGGAATGCAAAGGTAAGTTATAACAGTATGTGGATATAAGAGAAAATAATCTAAATATAGATTCTGTAGTTTCAAAGATCCTGAGGAGAAAGGAGATCTTTAAGTCTAAAAATCCCAAACTTAAACAACCCAGATCATAACACAATTGTTATATCATAGCTGTGGGATTTCATCCAGGTAATTGAGACTCATTTTCCCTACCATTCAGTTTCTTATAATTTGAAGTAGAGGTAATACTCTTTTAACCTTTAACCATTTGTTGATTATTTTCTCTTTCCATTCCTTCCACTAGCTTGAAGATACTGTCAGTCACTTATTTCAAAATATATTTCATTGTGTTTTACCCTTCAGAGGATGAGGATTCCCCATTGGAATCCTGTTTGGCTGTGAAATTCATCTAATCATAGAATTGTTTGGGTTGGAAATTTCTTTAAAGATCCTCTAGTTCCTACCCTGCTGCCATAGGCAGGGGCACGTTCCACCAGGCCAGGTTGCTCAGAGCCCCATCCAACCTGGCCTTCAGTACTTCCAGGGCTGGGCCATCCACAACTTCTCTGGGCAACCTGTTCCACAGCCTCACCACCTTCATAGAAAGCAATTTCCTCCGTACAGCTAATCTAAGCTTTCAGTTCAAAGCCATTACTCTGTGTCCTAACTCTGCATGTCCTTCATGAGGCCCAACTTAGGTACTGGAAGGTGGCTTAAGATAAAAGTAATATTTATTAAAATACAGTTAAGGAAAAAGGTAAAAAGGATGTGAATGATTAACACTGATGACTTCAACAATATAATTTGTGTAGTGAGCTAATTTACTGAGAGTACTTAGGTATACAACACTGAGGGAGAAGGAGAGATATGGAGAAAGAAATTATTAAGAATGCTTATGTTATGTTCCTGCTTTGTTCAACTGATTAACATAGGCTTGTTTGGAAACTTTTCTCCTAACCCAGGCATATAACTTAGACGTCTGGAATTATGTGGTATAAATATTCATGGATATATTCATCATGTAAATATGTCATCCTGCATATTTGTATTTTTGGAATAAATTATTTATAAACATTAAAGAAAACAAAATGGGTAATGTATTACACTAATAGAAGTCTAAAAAACCACTCTGGGTTTCGTAACTTAGAGATACTACACACCCACTCATGATAACAGTAAGAGATCAGTGGCTTGATATAACATCAAGGGGTAAAAATACAGCAAAAAAAAACCCCAACTGTCTCTTCAAGAAGGAATGGAAACCAGAGTAAAGAAATATACTAAAAACCATACTAAATACTAAAATATATATAAAGAAATATACTAAAGAAATATACTAAAGAAAAATACTAAAGAAATATACTAAAGGAAATATACTAAGAAATATACTGAAGTGTAGAATGGTGGTAGAGTGCTCGTTTCTTCCTTGTTTTTGGACTTAAATAGAAAAAAAAATATTGTTCCTTTTTAGTGCTTGCTCGCACAGGAAAGAGCTTTAATTTGGCATGTACTTTAGTGGAAAGGGGAATGTCACTCTGTGTTTTCAGCTCTATTTCTGTGTATAAACCTGTGTTTCGGGTCTATTTCACTAAAATTGTGTAGTTAAACCAGTTTTGAGTAGCGGCGTCAATTTCTATGCATGTATGAAAATTTTCCAGTGATAAAATTTCAGACAACTGCCCTTTTTCTTGCACTTGTCCTTCCTTTACTCCTCTCACATATTTTAAATGAAACTTTTGTTACTACCTCTTTCTTATTTCATAAATTGTTTTTAATATATGCAAGAAAACTTTTTACAGTGAAAGAAGCACTTGGTGTTTCAGATTAAAACNCAAGAAGGAATGGAAACCAGAGTAAAGAAATATACTAAAAAACCATACTAAATACTAAATATATATAAAGAAATATACTAAAGAAATATACTAAAGAAATATACTAAAGAAATATACTAAAGGAAATATACTAAGAAATATACTGAAGTGTAGAATGGTGGTAGAGTGCTCGTTTCTTCCTTGTTTTTGGACTTAAATAGAAAAAAAAATATTGTTCCTTTTTAGTGCTTGCTCGCACAGGAAAGAGCTTTAATTTGGCATGTACTTTAGTGGAAAGGGGAATGTCACTCTGTGTTTTCAGCTGGTCTATTTCACTAAAATTGTGTAGTTCAACCAGTTTTGAGTAGCGGCATCAATTTCTATGCATGTATGAAAATTTTCCAGTGATAAAATTTGAGACAACTGCCCTTTTTCTTGCACTTGTCCTTCCTTTACTCCTCTCACATATTTTAAATGAAACTTTTGTTACGACCTCTTTCTTATTTCATAAATTGTTTTTAATATATGCAAGAAAACTTTTTACAGTGAAAGAAGCACTTGGTGTTTCAGATTAAAACATCAAAGGAGATATGCTGATAAACACATTTCTTTCCTCCAGGAAATTAGCTTTTATACTTGACCTAGCAACAGGACACCAAATTAATTGTTTTCCATAAGGGCTATTAATCACAATTGTGACAATTTCCCATAATACGCTACCACAGTAATTGAATATTGCCATTCACTTTGAATATAATTTTAGTCACAGAGCAAAGTTAAATGCTGCAGACAGAAAACTGCATAAGTTTTTGAAGATGATCCATGCACTAATTGCTAGGCTGTGATGGCATTTTCATTTATTATAGGCTGCTCAACCATTAATTGTGTGTGGTGATACAGATCATTGGTTTTTCTCATTGAACAGGTTACAAAGGTTAACTGAACCTGAGTTTAAAAAAAATCAAGTTACAAATAAATAAGTTACACAATAATATGATTTTAACTCATTGACAAACTACTTATAATAAAAACCCCCAAAGATTAATAAGAAGTCTCTGTAATTGGCTCAATTTTTTTAAAATAAAGGTTTAGTATATCAGGCCACAAACAAAGTAAAAATAAAGCTGATCCTTAGTATCTGATATCCTTAAAACTTTTGGTGATAAAAAGGATTTCTTTTACAAGTTAATGCTCAGAACTAAGCCACAGCTAGTCTTGAGATTTCTTTCAGTGAGCTACTGGATTCAAATATGCTACCTTGCTATATGCAATATATCTTCCTGGTTAATATTCGTTATTAATCATAATAGCATAATAAAATCATATCCACCTCCTGAATTTCAGATACTTGAGGTACCCCAATTCATTGGTATACTTTGAAATATTGAGCATCCTGTGATAGGCTCAACATTCTAGTTCTAAGAATGATTAGAGATAGCTGCTTCTCAAATAATTAAAGCTATTTAATATGGGACAAGTTTTCATGCCAACATATGCTAATGTTTGAAATTCACTATCTAGTCTATTTGTAAGAGTGAAAAAAAATTTTGAAAGCATAACCACTGATTTTACTTATGAATAGTTAAGTAAATACAACTTTGAGGAAATCAAATTCTGTAAGTGGCCAGAAGTCCTGGAATATTACTGTTTTACTTAATGCTGTTACATAGATTTTTTTTTTTTTTTGTAAAAAATATGAACTTTAAAAGCTTCTTAAAACATCTTGAATATATTTTATTCTGAAAGAAAATATTCTTTTTTAAAAAAGCTCCAAAATGATCTGATATCTCCAAACCTATCGATTATAAAGAAACACACACATCTAGAGAATTCATAAATACAGAGAAGCAAATCTGAAAATAAATTGTATGCTGAAGTGAATGTGTCTGAAATTTAGACCAAAATTAACAGTGTGAAGACATACACGATTAAAGCATTAGAAAGATTTCAATATATATTTAAATTTCAGTCTCAGCTTTGCAAATATTTCTTTAATCTATTGACTTTACAAGTTTTGTACTTCCTTCCCATATTTGTATAACCAGAATCATAATGTCAGGATGATTTTTTAAAAAAATCTTTTAATAGAAAAAACATGTTTGGCTTTTAATATGTCATATGTGCCTGCATCCTATATATTTTGTAGTTTTCCCTGTCAGCCACAATGGTCTACTATATTGAACTTGTCCCTTGAATCCACTGACCTGAGCCATCTTGTCTCTGCTGCCTTGTCACTGCAGCTGCTCTCAGCTCACCTTCATTTCAGTCCTAAGGGTTGTTATCTGAAAGCTCCTTGTAAAGCCTGCAGAGTACAACTGTGCACCAGCTCATTCCACCAACCAAAGCAAAAATCACAGAATGCCAGAGGCCATGGCTATGACAACAAAATCTCAGGAAAATCACAAAACTCAGGAACTTGGGGACAGCTGTTGTGACAAGTTCATCCTGCTCGATGAGGAAGTTCTTTTGCACCCTTTTTATTTTTTTAAGGCTATTTGCACATTAGATAGCTTTGAATCTGTTATATACAGTATCTCTCATGAACTTTTGTGTGATGGGAATAAAATTAATTCTTGTCACCCTATATGTAGTACTGTGGTTGATATTCAAACCTAATGTGTTCTTCACCAGTTGATTATGGGCTGTTTATTGTCTAGTAGTCATTTGTAGAAGATACCTGGTTGATACTTTAGCCCTGCCTGTCCTACCAAGCTTAAATCCTGGATTACCTGCTTGCTGAGCAAAATATTTCGAAGATGTCACCCATTACAGCAAGACTTTCAAAAGGAGGCTGTAACTGCATAAAATTTATCATCACAGAAATGTCAGGTAGTAAGTATGTGAAGAAATGGGTGTACATCTGGCAAATCTGTATTCAAAAAAGGAGTAACATCCATTTCCTAATTCAATTTTGTACTAAATATTATCATCTGTTACTGTAAACTATGATTTGCAGGAGGTCAGATTACTAAATCATAACAAATCTTCAGGTTTTATCAAATAAGCTGTAAAACATATATATTTAGACACACCATAGAGAGGAATCTATTTTCATTGGGGAAAAATCAAATAACAGATGAAGCCAAGAAAAAATTGACTGTAACCTGTAGGCACATAACATTTATTATCAGTTTGTTCCTAACCCCACAGAAGTAATTTTACTTCATAAACTTGAAAGTATGCTTTGTGGGTTGTCATACAGTGGAGTTACTTTCTCGTTAGAAAAAAGCAAGATACTGTAGAGACCTTTGCAATTCCTGTTGAGTTATATGAATAATCCTAATAAAATTTGCCTTTTCTATGTGCATTTTTTTTTTTTTCATTTTTGTTATATTGTTCCACAGGGTCTATTTTGTCAGACCAAGTATTTCTGTAGAAATGAATGGGAAGGGGAGGGGGGAGAGTTGTTTTGCTTTTACAGAAAAGCTTCATATTGGAATAAAATAAAACCCTTCCAGCATTCAGCCCCAGTGAAATCAAAGGAAGACACCCAGTTAAGTTCAGCATGAATAATATTTCATTGAGAATCCTTAGCAATAATGGAATTATTGAAAGGGAACTGAGTTTGAAAGAGAATTCAGGACATCTTTTTTTCCAACCTCTAGCATAAAGTAGGACCAGCTCTGAGATAACACAGGATTGCTCAGTACTTGATCCAGCTGGCTCTCAAACATCCCCCAAGGATGGAGACTGAAAAACCTCTTTGAGCAGCATGGTCAACTGCTTGCTCATTCTCTTGAGGACAATCTTCCTTTTATCGACCTGGACCGTTTCCTTGTTTCAATTTATGCAAATTTATGACATCATTTTGCCACCACTGTGAAGGAGCCTGGTTCTGTCTTTTTGATGGCCCTTCCATAAGTGCTGTCAACTTTCTGTAGGGACCCCTCAAAGCTTTCTCTTTTCCAGGCTAAACAATCCCATGTTTCTCAGCCTCTCCTGATAACCTTCTACTCCATTCACCCCGTCACTTGATATCATTACTGACTGGGGTGCCCCAGAGCTGGGCATAGGACTTTAGATGCTGCTTAAGGTTCTATTGTTATAACCATAAAAGACTTTTTAACCATTATCCTGCAAGACAGGTCCTCCAAGCTGTGTTTTATCTGCTTAGCAGTCTGCTCATCCAGACCACAATTTTCTAACTTGGATACAAAATTATCTGTGACATAAAAATAATAACTTCTTTAAGCCAAATACTTATCAACGGAAGCTAGGTAAAACTGCAGAAAAGATTAGCACAATTTAATCATGACAGGGAAAGAATGCTAGGAAACAAAAAATTAACTTCCTATCTGAAAATCTGGATTATATTATCATAACAGCTACCTAAGATCAGACCTAATGGCTCTGAAGTGCTCCAGGTTATTAATAAAATTATATACACTGTATTATTATTTATGGATATGGATCTTATAGAGAAACTTCTTGCTAATAAACTGAGGATTTTAATGTATGTATTAAAACTTAACATTTATCAGACCAAGGAAAGTGTTCATTGATGAGGTATAGAGTAAGTAAGATGGTCACTCTCCTGTGTTTCCTATATCCCAGTGTCTATCTAAACCATACTGGGCTTTAGAGTTCAGAAGAAAACTACTTAGGAATCTGAACCACTTTTTTCCATGGTATTGGACAGAACAGAATATAACTGTCACTGCTCTAAGATCAGTGGCATTCTAGCATTTCCTCTTTCTCCTGGCATTGTGTATACAACTCATACTATTCATTAGATGTTAATTTTTTCTTTGCAGATATTTGGTTACAATAATCTCCTTGCTGAATGTTTACTACTTATTTAAAATTCAGGAGTTTTACTATTTCCTCAATCTGTGTTATTCTTACAGGTTTTTTTTTAAAGGACGTGTTTGGGGCCTTTAAAGTGACACTGCAAACATACAGAGATGCAAACATTTGGAAACACAGTCTTAGATCAGTTTGCAGTATAATAATGTAATTTGGGTTCATATACTTGGGGATTTACTGAATTTCATTCTTACTTAGCCTGTAGTTACTTCCAGTTTTGAAATAAAGTAGATGTGTAGTTGCAGAAGAACATCACTCAAGCTCCAGTTTTGCCATGCGACCAATGAAATTCAGTGATTTTGATGGATTTTCATTTTGCATTTTTTACTTTTCTCTGAGCCAGAAACTCAAAGTGAACCTTGAAGAAATGGTGGGATAGGAAGTGCCAACCCACATGGATCAGACTTGAAGAAAATATTCACACCAACATCTGTGTAAGAAAACCGTGAAGTTTCACATACAGCTGTCTGCAGAATACATTTTGTCAGAGCACTGCGGCATCTTTTTTTTTATTTTATTTTTTTATTTTTTTATGTGGACTACATTTACCGTCTCTATATCATCTCTGTACATTTCCTGTTATCCACTGAAGAAGCTTACGCAGACTCAGGGGATCCTTGACATAGTTTTAAGAACACTCTTTTATGAAAAGCAAAATAATTATTTCTGATCAAGTTCACTCTGCATCTTTTAACAAAAACTTGGGTAGAAGCTAATAATTGTTATACATTTTTGAAATTCAGATGCCTTAATTGTATTTTTAATTTACTAAATCCTTTCTCCAATATAGAAACATTGAAAAATCTTAGGTAGTAAATATATCAGTATCTTATTTTCAAATAAGCATAGATACTTTTTGAAGACTGTTTGAAGGTTGCAATTACATGTATCATATAAATCCTATATTACTTAAAGAAGGACATTGTCATACCCAAGCAAGTAGGAGAATTTACAGATACTGCAGATAAAGCCAATCATGTGGTGGGGTGTGGGGAAAGGCAGAAAAAACCCTCTCACAGATTGAGTTCAGACGTAAGAAAGGAAGGATATGAGCTAGAAATCACAGAGCTTTGGTAATCAAGGAGCAACAGGAATCTTACATGCAAAAAGTCTTGTAATTTTTTTTAAAAAAATTTATTTCAAAAAATAAACAAAAGAAAAATCAAAGAAAACTAGTTTTGTCAAACAATAACTGAGATAACAGAAAATAAGTTAATTGCCTACTGCTGATAATGATGAGCTTTAATTGATTGCTGAATAAAGGGTCCAGTGGGTAGTCTCTTACTTTTTGTCACTTGCTGTTTCATTTGACCCATTTAATAAAATTTTATTTAGATAATTTATGATTGAAAAAAATGCAAGATTCTGGAACTGAAAATCATTCCATATTCTGTAGGTGAATAAATCATAAAAAGTTTCCTGTTTAGCAGTAAATTAAATGGGATTGTTTTTATTCCTTTTCTTAAGTAAAGTTATAATCTGTGCATTTTCTTTGTCATTATATTGTTGCCATTTTATTTCTCAAAGTAAAAGAACTTAGATCCACTTCGAAATGATAAATAAGTAAAAAGTAAAGATTTAATTGTTCCAATGTTACCGTAGTTCATACATGACAAGAATGTGATGAGGTTCACCACAGTTGTTGCACCCTGTTGCAGACATTTCCAATAAATATTTTTACAGTCTATTTTAGCAGCTTATTAGATGCATATATACATACATATATAAATATTTTCTTAAAAAATACTACTGCAAGTTTAGAACACCTCTCTATTGGACTCAGACTTCTTATTAAAGTTCAATTAGCTGGATTTTTTTTTTCTAACTGTTCAAATCCAATCAAAAAGGTTATTTATGTGTCATAATCCTGAGTCCTGAAATGTTCATCTTCTAGAATAGTACACAGATTTGAGTAAAGCCTTTAACAAGGCCTGATTAAAGCCTAGTGCCAAAGTTTGGACTTGAGAAACAAAGAAGATATAACCCAACAACACTAAGAAAGAGCCATACAAGCTCTCTTCATGTAAAGAATAATCATGTAAATAATTAGTTGTCTAAGTCTTCACTAAGAAGGAAATGTGAAATACTGTCATTTAGATCTTTCTTCTTCCCTTGTTTTAACTTGTCTGTATGGAAAAGTCATTATCATTTACTCATTATCATCAGAAGTCCAAGAGAAAGAGAGTCTCTCAGGAAGACTAGAGACATGTGTTGCTTTCTTTCTGAAAGGATTATGTCCTCCACTTGTCTTCTGCAAATTGTTGTCTTAAAAAGAATTCTAGGTTAATTTGTAGAGATAAGTAAGGCTGAGACCACATATCATCTTCAGGCTTAGTAACTGGATCTTTGGTCAGCAGCATGAGGACAGCAGTATTCTAATCCATAGACTACTCTGATTTTTACTTTAAAACAGCATAAAATTAATTGAATACAAGTATTCAGAACTGGAATTGCCATCATTATCTTCTATTTCAGAGTAATTTTAAAAGAATTTGACAGCTACCATTGCATTTTTCATGGGTCCACCTCATGAGGCTACCCTGAACACTCATAACATTAAATGTTTTAGAAAATACAGACAGAGAAGTACTTGTTTCAAGAATTCAAGGAATATTTTAAATGAACAAAGCCATATGTTTTCTGAAGTGCCTTAATCTGTTTCTTCATAAGCAGAATCTTTCATGACTAGTGTCTTTCTACATGGAAAAATCCCTTTGTAAATACAAGGTAAATGTAGCAGGTCTCCAAAACTGGGTATTTGGGAGATCATAGCTTTTAAATTAGGTGTCCATGTCTCCTTAAGAAATATCTTCTGCCCTGCTCCTATAAAATCAAGTCTGTTTAAAACAGGACATATCTATTTTAAAACTTTTCTACTTTTATCGCCTCCCAAATGCAGTACTTTTTTTTCAAAAACAGAGACTCAGTGTAATTGTAGTTAGCCTAATCATAAGCTAACTTGAATTTTTCAGCACCACCATTCTTTTAAACATTTTATCCTATGCTTCTAGTTACACTGTAAGAAAAGCAAAAAAGAGCCCCTAGGCTCTATGTCTATTTCTGTGAATAAGGCAATCACCATTTAAAAGTGGTAGTTCCTGCCTTGAGTCTACCAAGGACTGTAATGAAAAAAAATCATTCAAGTTTGAAATCTACAAAGGTCACTAAATAAATTAAATCTAGGTTTTTCTCTTTGAGTAAACTAAGAAAGGAGCATTCAGATCACAGCTCCCTCCTAAAGCTAATGCTAATTTAGGTGAATTATCCCTGAGAGATTCAAAGGAAAGTGATTTCACAAACTTTAGAACTAATGGGATGCATTCTTAATGCTGATATAAATGCACCATCTTCCTAGTTCAGCTTTGTCCTTTTGCAATAGAAAGGTTCTTTTATCACCTTTTGGTCTCATAATCCCAAATCATGCTGAACACTTAAACTATTCCATTAATTCTTGCTGTCCTTTAGAAAACCTAAAATTGCTGATTCCTAGTGTCCTTCAAACTATACTGAAAAATTAAAAGGGAAGTAGGATGATTTCCTATTTTAAATGTTGGGTGGTTTTTGTGTGTGTGTGTGTGTCTTTTGGTTTGGTTTGGTTTTGTTGCTGTTATTGATTATTGTTGGCTATATTGTTTACTTTATTTGTCTGGCTGAAAAAGTGGTAGAACTCCATTCCGTCAATTAAAAAAATAAATTCTTTGAAAATATTATTGACTATTCAACCAATAAAAATTAAACCTTAAATATGTAAAGCATTTCCACTGCAAAATAAGAATTAATAAAAATTAGGAGATCTTGAAGTAATACCAATTTCTTGGTGAAAAAAAATTACTCTTCTAAAAAAACATATTTCCCTAGGAAAGCAGACTCAAATTCTGTATCAAACCTAGTTAAATTAAAACTCATTAAACATATGGTTGATATAAACTGCTCTTATCCAACCTTCATAATTTCTCACAAAATCAGTGTTTTCAAAATGAAATATTTCATTATGAACCCCTAAAAAAGGGGGTAGAATTTTTTTTAAATTTCAGAGTAATTTATTTTTAACAATTGAAGTTTTAACAAATTCAGTGAATACATGCTCATACTCAGGCTGAAACACTGTGGTAAATTTCAGCAATATTGGAATTTTATGGAAGTATTCAAAGTCCTCTCATGACAGAGTTTTATAATGGAAGTACTGTCAGATGCTCAATTACTATGGTGCTCTTTGGCTCATAATTAATCTATTCTGGAAACTAAGTAATGACAAATATACTAGGGAATGGAAGTTTCTATGAAGACTACAGTATAAATATATTGTGTACTGACTAGCTGTTAGTACAATGAAACTTTGATTACAAAATATACTTAATCACCCTTTCTTACACTGAAATCTCACTAACCCATGACCTCCTAAAACAAACCCAGTAACAAATCCATGATAAAAAATACAATACTCCCAATTACATATGGAACTAATGCATTTTTTGGAGTTTTCCATACTATTAGCCATTAATTTAACATTATCCTGTATCCCAGTTTCAGTGCTACTAGTTTCTGGGAGGGGAGGGAGGTGTAGGGAATAAAAAAAAAAAAAAAAATTTTTTTTTCCCTATTTCTCTGAGGCTGTTCAGCTGTATAAAGAAAGATAGAGAGAAGTTTACCATAAAAACCACAGACCACAGGAGTTTACCACAAAGACTGTAAAGGTTTAAAACCCTTAAACTGATGTAATTCACTTACCATCTTTCTACTGTGCCTAAAGAGTGTGGTGACAGACTAGGTCAGATGTGCTTCAAAGAGTTCAAGGGATAAAACTTGAAAGTGTCTCTAAATTGGTCTTAACTTTTTTCTCATAGGGGTTGTGAAAATGAAGACACTTGTAAGGCAATCAGATGAAAACTGTTTTTCTCCATGCATCCAAGTAGTTAACAGCAAGCATGAACTTCTTTACACCAGACTAATGTATTCCTGAAACTCAGTCATAACCTTTCATTATTATTATTTATTATTTTATTAAGAGAAGTATGTTAGTACTTGCTTACCAATACATTTATTCTAAATTTGTTTAAAGAAGGATAAGAGGAACAGATGCTTAAAATGGAATGGGTTTTTCATAAACCTGTGTAAAACTGGGAGAACATTCAAAAGAGTATATATAGCCTAGCATCCCACTTACTTATCTAAATTTTATTCAGAAATACAGTGCTTGTATGGTAGGCTTTGTGATAACACAGCTTGTCTAAAATACTTAAATTCCCACATGAGAAAAATGGAGTGGAGTTTTTAAAAAAAATCTTAGCAACCAGCCATGGAACTGAACACATGAAATATATGACATATACTTTTTCAGAGATAACATCTGAGAGTACTGTAGCCAGTGACCTAGGGATTTTCTGAGTTTAAGGTTTCACAGCTGTTTAATGAGATATTGTCATTGATATTTATATAATTATCTATAACAAACAGTTCCCAGTGCAGAATATTTCATTTTTTTATTTTCAAATTTATTTCTAACCTAATTTCTGATCATTGAACAGAAATGTTTTTTAACTAGTTCTGGACAGATATTTTTTATTAACCTCCTTTGCAAAGTTTTATGGTCTCCTGGTATATCTGGTTTTATTTATCCTTTTCACAATGTGAAGAGTTCAAATTTACTCAGCTTCTCTTAATCTGGAAGCCATTCCTGTGGGAATACTTTATAGAAACATGTATTCTTAGTTGCATTGTTATTTGCTATTATTATTTCAGAGCTTGCTGACTAAATCATGCATAAAGAAATAAAAAATATCATGGACTTATAAATCCCCTCTCACTTTTCTTAATAATGTTGTTTTTCAGATAATTATTTTAAAGTATTCATTTTTTGATCCATTATTCTCTCTTTGCCCTATGGTTCATTTTTTGCATATCTCTTGCAGTGTCAGCGAGAACACTGCAACAGGTCCCACTTCCACACCCCATTCCCTAACACATTTCAGAATGGGAATTGAAAAGGCAAAGAAAGTATCTAATTCACTGAATACAGTAAATTAGAAGAAGAATTTCATTTACAATGAAACTCTTCCTGAGATGACCAAAAATGGTAATTTTGTTGTATTAAAAATATCAGTGCATTAAATGAATGAAAACAATGCTGGAAAGATCATGCAAGCTGTTCAAATACAAACAAAATAAAATAAACAAACAAAAAGAGAAAAAGATAAATGCTTCTTTATTCTCCTTTTGCATGGGCAGTTTACCAAGATGCAGTCATAATGCAAAGAGGATAACTATTTTTAAATTTAAATGTGCCATCTGGAAACAAGATTTTTTAAAATAGTAAACTTAAATTCGAGCAGAACAGATGCCAGAATGTTGCAATTAAATTAATAACTTTAAATTATGTTCATTAATCCACAGCCTTGATATAGACTGGGATAATCCCAGGTTTTGTACTTAAACCCAAAGAGGCTTTGGAGATCCATATTAACCTTCTGAAGGGCATTTCGCAAGGTCAGAGCTCTGTCACAAAATGAATATTAATGTAAGTGGAAGCTGTGGAATGAAGCATTGCTCCCCATTGATTTCTCGAGAACACCACTTAAAGGAGGACTTCTGGGAAAAGAGATGGCAAATAGTTGTCAGTGCAGAGCAGGAGCTACGGGCTCCCTGGGAGCTCTGGGGGACGCTCATGGGGATGGCAGGGCAGGGCAGGGCCTCACCAGCCCGGAGCAGGGGTTTGTTTAGTCCTGGCCTCCATGAGCCGGGGTTTAGTCCTGCCCACAGCCTGGCACTGCGGGCACCTGGCAGCCTCTCCCCTCAGCAATCAGCAGAACAGGACTCTCCGTGGCCATGCTGGTACTCAGCTGGCTCCAGCAGGAGAGTTCTCAAGACCCTTACATAAATTTTTACACGAACTGCCTTATACTACATCATAGATGATGCATAGAAAAATTTATCACAGAGACTAAAAAAAAGCTTGCTGTCGCCTCTACAGCTTCATGGATGTTAGTGATTCTTTCGCAGAACAACACCCTGCACATCAGGAGTAGGAAAGCAACAAAAACTGACATCTCTGGCAAAAGTAAAATATAAACCTGTAATCATCCCCTTGGATAAATGTTGCTATTATTCTATCACTAGAACTTTCTTGTCATCAAGAACTCGTCAAAAAAATTTGAGTTATGTGGGTATTTAAGTGAATGCTAAAACATTCAGAAAAACTGCGTATGAACTTGGGTTGTAGTATTCAAAACCTCCTATTTAAAGATCTACAGAAAACCTTTGCAGAGTTTTTGTGTCATCAGGTTTCTTAGTTATCCAACACTCATTTGACAAAACACTTGTAAATATCTAGAAACTTGCAGAAAACAATTGAGGAAATGCATGAAGTTTGACAGTAGTCTTAAAACTTGAAAGCAGTGTTAACACATCCAAAAGTGAAATCCTGAGAATGCATGTATTTTAAGACACGTTGTGCAGCTAGATTTCTTGCAGAAAAAAAGTACACTGAAGCAAAAGTAAAACAACAAAGTACATTTTTTTCTACTAGCAGCTTGTTAAACCGTGATAATTTTAAATGGGCTGGGAACCTCAGTACTTTTAAAGATTTTTTATCTTCTTTTCCAGTGTCCCGTCCCGCTGTAAAAGGGGAGTCGGGGAGGATTCTTTTTGATAGCTTTCTCGGATGAAAATAAAGTGCAACTGAGGCAATATTATATCATAGAACTGTTTATGGATAAAGGAGGATAAGTGTTCCTATCGAAGGGGGGATAGAAAGGGAGCAAAGAGGAGAAAAGAGCGGCAGAACCCGGACACCGGCACAGACGGCTCCCGCAGCAGCCCGGTCAGCCCCAGCTCGGCAGGCGGGGGCGGGGGGGCGCGCCGC
>VZRO01005380.1:518298-544278 GCA_013397915.1 Daphoenositta chrysoptera
CGGCTGCCGGGCGAAGCCTCCCCGGGGACAGGGGTCCCTGCACGGGTACGGCCCCAGAGTAATTCTGCACCTCATGTACAACATGTGTTGAGGCATAAATAAGAATCAAATTGGTCCCTCTCAGGCAGTTTCTGCTGTGAAATTTGGTTCTGCTGAAAATAAATGGGAATACCAGGAAACATGAACAGGCTCTATCAGTTCTTTGCTTTTATTCTTCACTACAGTAGAAAATCAATTACAAATACTGCTATATTATCAGTTCCATTTCCTTTGACCTCTGAGTGGGTGAATCACTTGTCACTCCAGGAACAGGTCCAGGCTGCTTATAGTATCTGATGGAGAGGCTGCACTCTCCCGTTTAAGCAGAAGTTTCAGCAGTATTAAACCAGCTTCCCACTACCGCTCTTTCATCTGGATAGTCTTTACTCCCATGTTACTGATGTTCATATTTCTTCTATACTGCCTGTCAGGTGTACTTGTCATTTGTTTTATTAGTCTCCTCAGTCTTCTCATGGGTTTTTGTTTAATCTTCATTGTCATTTCCCTCTTTAGCAATTGTTTTTGATCTAATCCACATCTGCATTGCATACACTCACATTCCTACTTTTTCAGGGATTTTCTGAAAGATATTTTAAATTGGAGGGTCAAATTCTCAGCAGTTTTAAAACTATTTCATTGGGGATGACAGGCAGTTTATTTTAGGGGAAGACAGTTCTTTAAGATTTTCTGTTACTAATTTCTCCTTCTTAGTAATACTTTCCAGTTAAACTTACACCCCTCATCCTTATTCATGGTCAAGTGGTAGAATAAAACCTTAGAGAAATAGCCACTAATATAAGTAACAGGTGAAATGTCTTCATAAGTGAGTATTATTAGGTTGGTAAGTTCAGTCTTCTAGGAATGGATGTGCTGTTGCTGTCTAATTCGCGATAGCTGTCGACATCAATACTGTTGACTCCAGCTTTAGCAACCTGTCCTTCACATGTAAGCCTATATCAGTGTTTCATGGAAATATTGAATAAAGATCCATTAAAAATCTCATTAATCTGCCAAATAAATATATAGAAGGAAGATTTTATTTCAAAGTATTAATTACAAGAAATATTTTGTCAATCCATTTTGAGACAACCTGCATGTTTTCAAGTGTTCATGGGTTCTGTCCCTTAAAAAGAATCAGTGGCTTTTTCCTTTAAAGAGCTGTTTCATACAGCATCATCAAAAATATTTTGATGCATCATTAGCTTGGATAACATGTTGAGAGTGATGACAGAGGTGCACTGGTAAGCACTCTTAGCTACAAAAAAGGCACAGCTGCCATATCAGATAAAGGTTTGACTTCTTTATCTGGCAATTGGTGTAATACATTAACACAAAGAAAAGCATTGGCATCTCTGTATTTTTTTTAATAGTCTTGCAAATGCTGAGGGAAAATACATACTGTGATAATAATTCATATTAACTGGTTTTTTTATTATATTAAATCTCTTAAAAATGAAAACCTAGATTTATGATGAGTATGTCCAAGATTACTTGTGAAATAGTAGGAAAAAACTTTGGTTTGAGCAATGTTTTGCAATCTTGCCAATAAATTTTTGCATTAGTTTTTTCTCTTCTTTCTGTATCAGATGAAGTGGCAGGGGAGATTCTAGTTATCATTATATTTCTAGAGCATGAACTCTTTAAGATGCCCAAATATGGTAGCATTATATGTTAAATAATAAGATATTTTTAGTGCTTGCTACCTATGGCATTATTTCAGTTTCCAGGAAAAAAAAACCACTTGTATTTCAATGAGGGAGAAATGGTCAGCTTAAAAAATAGGCATATAGATTGATTGTTTTAGATTCATGTATAGTGTCTCTTTTTGTTATGTCCTTTTCTCTTATTCTTTTTTATTCTTTCATTCTATGTTTTGATATTTTCCTTTTTTGCACTTCAGGACATTAAGTCAAAGGCATTATTGTTTGGTTTTGATCTTCACAAGTAAATGACCTTTTTTTATGGATTTAATTTCTTCCCTCCATTGATTCCTTAGCCAAGTCTGTAAGGCTAGATAAAAAAAGGACACTTTAGAGTTTTCACTGTGGTTGGAATTTAAGTCACATTTAAAAATTGGCAACAGTACTGTGGAACTGCCTGCGTACCTGATAGTCTATAAGCATAAGAGTTTTGACTGTAAAATTACTTTATCATTGGAAGTGCTGTCATTTTTTGAAGTCATTTTGTCAGAGTAAGGCATCTTTAGATCTATATTTCATCTAAAGCCAACTAAGATTCATTGGTTTAAATAAAAATGAGGTCATGTCATGCCAAATGCCTGCTGCAAAATACATACCTCTTTGCTTCCAAGACATGAATAGAAAGGATAGAAATTACCTGGCTATGCTAGATCAATAACTATTTACTCAACAGATGAACTTGGAGATTCTTTTTGGTCTGAAATTATATCAGTGCACATCTCCTAAAAAACCAATCACAAATAGGCGAGGCTGAAGAAAAAAGCATTATTCATCATTCTTGTTTAAGTTGTTTCACTGTGCATGTAAAAAATGGTAATATTTCTGTGACAGCTGGAAACCTGAGTGTCCATCACTGGCTTTGAGAATTTGCCAAGCCAGGCAGAGAATTAATCATTATGAGACTGATCATCTTCACGCCTGAGAGTCTTTGTGAACCTCATCTCATAGGCTTTCACAAAATCACTCACCTATCTTTATGTATTCAAGCCTGTCTCTTCGAAGAAAAAAAAAAATAAAAAAAAGATTGTGCACTGCATAAATGTAAGTTTGGAAGAAAAAACACAAAACTGCTTAGGAGATTGTTCTGTCCTGAGTTGGCTTCAAATATTGTAGTTAAAGCATCAGACAATTACTTGATTCAACCCATGCTAGAATGGGATGTTCTTTGTTTTGGGGAGATTGATTTTTTCAAGTTTTAATTTCTAGCCTGTGTGGGCATCTATCAAAATCATGGTTTTTTGGGCTTTGTATTTCAGCCTTGTTGACTCCTCCCTTAAATAATATCGTGCTTGAACTTTTATCTTTTTGTAGAGACTACAGACATCTTAAGGAAACTGATTCCAAAAGTCCTTGGTAAGTGTACACTGTGTATAGCTTACTCAGCTCTGTGCTGTGATAGTCACAATATTTTATAGGAGGAAGCTCACCAGTCATTTCAGATATGTCCACAGAGACCTTCGTAGAACAGTCCTCTGAAACTATCCTTGGGGAGAAAGAAAATACATTTCCACAGTGTCATTATCTTTACAGTTTGATTATAATGACTACAGCTATAGTTCTATTACTACTGACACTACTGTTACAACTGTAATATACCACAGCAGAGTGTGACATTTCCTAGGCTATTGTAAAGCCTCTAGAAGCCATCAAGGATTTGCTTAGTGTACTACTGAACATGTCTGAGCAATTAATTTTATGAGACAAGGCACCACTGTGAATAAAACCATCTCCAGCTCTCAAAGTGAGTGCTTTGTACCCAGTGTGATAAAGCAAGAATTTAGCTTAAGCCAAAAGATAATCTGGAACACTTTCTTTTTCCCATATTTTATTACAATAGACAAGAACAAACCAAATAAACTGATAATAAAAATTACCGGTGTGTATTATGGCTATGCCAAGATTTTATGTCTGGAGAGGAGATTTGAGGTAGGAAAAGAAACTGTTCTGACATCCAGTTTTGTGCGTGCATCTGCTGAAATCACATTGGACTTTTATTAGTACTTGGTTCACATTTCTTTTAGAAGAATGTAAAAATATATATTCTTTTAGAAGAATTTCTAAAAACCTATGTATAAAATGGACTGAGAAAATACTAGTTTAAAGAAGTATCAAAAAATAGAGAAGCAGAAAGGACAGAAAAAGTTGTTTGTAACAGAAAAATTGAGGCAAGGACAGAGACACAGCGACATAATCCATCTAATTCAAACCTAGGCACACTTGCAGCTCTCTATAGTTACTAGGTACCTTCTTTATACTGGCATCTTTAAATTAAGATTGCAAAAGCATTACAAATTTTAGCCTTATGTATTTTTTTCTTTTTTTTTTTCCTCTGAGTTTATGGATTTTATAACATAAAAAGTATGTTATGACATTTTGGTCTGATTTACTGTATTACATGGGGTAAGGAATTTCATCTAAAAACATATTTCAGTCTGATTTAAGAAATATCACTATTTCAGAAAGGATTAAGATTTAGAAATAGGGAAGGCAACACTTAAAGAAATAATTGCAATACATCCCTTTTTTTACACATTAAACTTTGCAAGAAATGTGATTTTGGAAGCCTGTTTCATCCCATGCAAGATAAACTGGAACATATTTACTCACATGGTTAGAATTATGTTCCAATTTTTTTGAGAAAAAGTAACCTTTATCCCTTAATGAAAAGTTTATAAATTCTGTTAGGTTCAGAAATTCTGGGAAGTGAAAGTAAGGTCTCTTATTATCCTTGGAAAGCAGATTCACAATCAAAGAGTGCTTTTTTTCCCCTATGAAAAAGTTATAGATCCTCAGAATGCATCATAGTCTATTAAAAACCCCAAAAACTTGGAATTGCTAAGAGCAAATATGATTAGTTTTCCATAGAGCATGCTCAGACAAAAATGTAATGCAATTCTATAGTTTTGTGAAAAGGTTACTGTAGTTAGACATTGTTGGCTTTGGTTTTTTTTGGGGGGGGTTGTTTGTTTCTGTTGTTTTAGCTTATTTATTCCTTTGTTTTCTGTCGTGCGTGGTTCCACATCTGTGCAAAGGAAGAATCAGTCTGGAATACTCACAAGCTATTCTTTCTCTCAGGACCCTTCAAATGAAAGCACTGGCCTGTAGCTCAGTAGCCTGAGAGAAAATTTTCATGCAACAGTGAAAGGTCTAAATACGGTCAACCACTTAAACTGCTGTTTCTGTAAAGGGCTATGAGTCAAACATAAAATGTATCCAACAGTATATATACAAAATTTGGGGTATGTATAGAGAACATTTCCCTTTACTGTAGTAGGAGGTATCCTTCAATAATATATATTGTAAAGATACATCTTTAAAGACCAGCATTTAACATCGGACTGTGGAACTGTACTCTTATGTACAAATTCTTTTCCAATTTTTTGACATAACTTTTGTGTGAAAAATCCTTGCATGCCATGTGTTTTCCCAAAGTAATTATTTTTCTTTTTAATGCTATCAATATATAAATGCATGGTAAAAAAAATACCTCTGAACTGGTTCAGGTGAAATGAGTATTTACTATTCTTAGCTGTTATTGGGAATAAATTTGGTTTCCCACATTTTTACTTCTAAATCATCATATTCTGAATCAATTCATTCCAGAGACAGTTTATTCAGGAATGTGTCTAAAATCCAGAAAAGGGCACAGATACATGACTGGAAATTGAAATCAAGAGTAGTCTCTAACTAGGGCACCAAGACCTCTTTGTTATGAAATACTGCCTAAGGAACAGATGACTTTCTTGTCTGCACCAGGTGGCAGTTGAATTTCCCTTCTTTTTAGAAGTCAGAAAAGAGATCTTTGATTCCATCACCAAAAAACCCCACACAATCTCTCATAATATGTAGGTTCTTCTTAAAAATGTACAGATGGTAATCAAACACCAACCCATCTTTTGGAACCTACTATTTTCCTTTCTCAGTTAAGCCTATTTATTTCTCTTGATATTACTGTGGATGACACTCTTCTAATAGTTCCTGAAAACAATGTCTGCATTAAGCAACACAAGTGTTTCTTCCTGATCTTTGCTACCTGCTCTCAAAGAAGTGGTTTTACAACCCTGTGAAGGTGAAGCCAAAAGCTCTAGAGAAGAGAATTTGGAAGTCTAGCGTAACACTGCATTTGTGCACTGGTTTTCAGCCAAAACAAACATACAACTGCAGCGGTGGTTCTAATCAAAGAAATGCAACATTTTAATTCTTAGTAGTATATTTAGAAAAACGAATGTAATTATCACATTCCAAAGAATATGAGAGAAGGGGCTAAATAAATATGTATATTTCTTTTATTAATGAATAATTATTTGAAGTATCTGTTTAAAATACATTAACGTTTGAATTTTGTAGCAGTCATGTCCATATAAGATAAATAAACTATACTCTGCACAAATACACAACAATGATTAACAGCAGCAAATGCATTAATCCTCATTAATATTAATTTTTATTTCTGTGATTTTTATCTAAGCTATGAAAATCTGGGACTGTTTTTGTCCATATCCTCCTAACAGACTAATTGTTTAAAATCTTTTCTGCACTAACTACAAAAACTTCGATCACATTGTGCAAAATGTCAGAACCGTGGTATCTCTATTCCAGAAGTACTTGGTAGCTGTCCTACATTATTGTAACTATTGGCATTTCCTGGTAAGTTAGTCAAGCAGCATTAGTGCATAGATAAAATATTTTAACTGTGTAATTCATAAATAATCATTTACGATCCTTGTAGAGATTGATAGTTAAAACCTACAGTCTATAATACGCAGCAGTTTGGAATATATCAGTACATGAATCTGTTCTTCTCTGTTAAATCTCAGATTAATTACTCTGAAACAATCTTTGACATAAGGATTGAAAATGCCAGAGGAACAGATTGTTGGGCACAGTGCTGATCTGAGAAATAAAAAGATACTTTGGTTTAACTGTCAAAGTTAAGATCAGCATTACTGTTCTATCTTATAGAAAGGAAAATTAATCAGATTTGAGTATGATGTCAAAAAATAAAAGCAAAAGTCAAAAGATACACGAATCAACTTAAAATTTTATGGCTGGAAGTATATCTGGAAAACATAGTATACACTAAATGGTAAGAAAAAACAACAGAAGACACCAGTAGAACCCCAAGGTTTACAGATTAATTTGATTTTCAGGGTAAGTACTTATGGAAAAACAAACTAGTAATGTAAATATAGATTTGATTATACAGTAGTGAACATGAAAGTAAGTGGAGAAGTAATCATGTGGGACTGCAAGAAGTAAAATAAATAAATACAAATAAAAGTAAAATAAGATAAATACGCTCTCTCAAGCATAAGAGAAAGACTACAAATTGAACTATATGGAGATTTTTTTGGAAAGTTTTTCTTAAGTGTAAATTCATGGTACTGTCAGGCTAATAGTCGACATGTTAAAATTACATAACAAGTAACATGAGCAACTCATCCCACAAATTAACCAGGTTATTTTCAGTTCTTATTTGGTGGCTACACAAAGATTAAAAAAACCCTTTATGATTTTCAAGCTTAATCAAGTTTATGAACTTCTCAAGTTGTTAAATCTCCAGCTGCAAGGTCAGAAGCCACCTTGATTTTGTTTCAAGCACATTATTGGCTAGTTGACAAAATTATTGTATGAAGACTCAATACTGGCACCTGTTAGTCATCAACAGTTTCAGTAAACAAAGACTTCTTGCAAAATTCTTTGATGTTCATGAAGACAAACACTGAAACACGAAAATGAAATGCTTATTAAACTTACGCTTTGCCTTCTAATCTGTTTCTAAATACTAGAACTGTTAAAACAGCTTCTGAAAAAAAACCCACCACCTGTTAGGATTTTTGACTAAAAAACACGGTGAACTGTGTTTATCAGTTCTATTCCTACAAATTGTCTTTTAAGAAAGAAGAACTGCTGAAATAATTTTACTATGCATTTTTGGAGGGCTTGTTTGTTTAAGGAAATCGAAAAGCAAAAGATTAAGAGTCTCATCCTGACAAAATTATATTCTTCAACATCCTGTGACTATGATCTTATTTGTAGATGGGTACTAGCTCAAGATGAGTATTGCTGAGAGAAGAATTTCTTTCCATAATTTTATCATACGATTTTAACTGTAATTAGACTTTGAGAATTCTCTCATGCTTTATTTTTGTGGTGTGTTTAAAAATACTATCTTTCACTGACCTTTAATTCTTCATCTTTTTTTACCTTTTATTGAACATACTTTTTAACTGAAACAGTCAAATCATAAAAAAATTGTGATAAATTATGTAGCAGATCTAAGTATCATTTTGTCTTTTTCAGACTTTAACTCCTTCCCACTGCAAGGGAATTATGGTTTGATGAGACTATTAATAGCAAAGTTAAGAAATAATAGACTAAAAAGTATTTCATCTCCTTTTTAAAAAAATCGCTAATCCAGAATGTTATTTTGTAATATCTAATTTATAAAGAAAAAGGACTTATTTTAATGCAAAAAAACCCCAAACAATGTAGAATATGAAAGTAAAGTAAAATAGGAAGCCTTTCCTGAATTTCCAGAAAATAAGTTTATACATAATTTTTTGGAGGGTGAATTCCCTTATTTTATTTTTAGAAGGAAGTGTTTTTAGAATGAAATATATAGTATATACAGCTTCTCTTTTCATGCCCTTCCAATTCTGAATTTCTAATTTTATGTTTAGATAGCTTAACACATAATGAGCATTACAATGATATCAGGTCTCAGATCAGAAAAAATCATACTGCTCTTTTAGATATATTTTCTTCAATATACAGTGTATTGTAATTAAATTATGGTGTTCAAGAAGAACCTGCTAATAATCTTCCTGCTACTTACAGTTTAAAATATTTCAGTTGTTTATAGCTCTGTCACGGTTGACTCTCCTACCACTAATGGACACAAGAGCTGTCAAAGAAAATGACAGAAGAAAAGCAGCTGTAATCAGGAGAAATGTTGGTTTCTGTGTCCCATCTGAGGTCCTTTGTCAGGTTCAAAGGTTATGATTACACTGCATATTAATAACTTTATGAAGAGCACTGACTTTATACCAAGATTTCATGATAAATTGAAACAATGAGGAAATTGCACCTAACTGGAAGAGCAATCCTTTTATGTAATTTCCAGAAACAAGGCATGTATTATAATGGCAATTAGTTTGGAAAAAACAAAACAGACAGCTGTATTTAGGTTTGTTTTATTTTCCTCTGAAATTATTCCATGTTTTCACCATGAATAGATATTAATATTTTGTAAAAGACTCTCAGCTTTTTCCTATCCAGCTTTGCTATAAGTAGAAAAAACAAAAACAAACTAAAAAAACCCAACCTTTCCAGTGCTCAGGCATATAGTAAATGAGATATTGCGGTTGCATTGAAATGTTAAATGTGTTCCAGTAAAAAATGAAATGGTTTCATCAGAGAGCAATCTTTTGTAGCATTCAATTATACTGATTCAGATGGAAGTGTAACTTAGTGCATCTGAATGGTTTCAATTAAGTAAGAGATTCAGATAATTCACTGAGGGACACAGAGAGAAAGAAAGTTCGCTTTCAAAGGCATGAATTCATCCATTTGTGTAAGCTGAAAAAGAAATATCCTCTTTGTGGTTTTTGATGGGGGGCAAGGGGGCTTCTTTTCTGTATTTAAGAAAATGACTGAAATTTTTAGATAACAAGACTTTAAAAAAACCCTGTGAAAAATGTATTATAAACTAGAAGTCAGTATAACTGAAGGAATGCAGTGTATAAAAATCACATACTGTATTACAGACCATTAGTACATTTCCCTTATGTTGCCACATGAGGGAAATTACAGTAACATTTTAATTTTAAAAGAAGCAGAGAAACTGAATATCAAGGGGGTTTTTAAGAGTAGGAGATTTTGGGGGGGCTTTTTTTTTTTCTTTTCCCCAAAAATATATATAACACAGATGCCCAGGAAAAAACAAATATTCTTTACTCTTGCAGCAGAAAATTTTTAGTCCCTTACTTAGGCAATATAAAATATATGCAGAGCTATTAAAAATAATGCCCTGCTATAGGGAAATACTTCATGGCACAACTCTTAGAGAGGAAATTCAGCACAGTCTCTGAAGTTAGATTGAGAGGAGGACATAAGACGATATTACTGAAGTGTAGTAAAGCATTTTAATTAGATACTTAGCTAGCAAAGAAGCTGAATAAAATCTCAATGCTCTCCCACCAGTATTTATTTAAAATACTAATGTTCATACAATATATAGCATGTTTAGATTAATTATAGATAATAAGTAGTAAATAGCACTCTTCCTAAACTACCTATTGATCTGCATAAATAAAATTTTCAGTACATATTGTAGTCTTGATTCAGAGCATATGATCACCATACAAGTGGTCTGTATTCATTTACATCACTGCAACAGAGACAGAGCATAGAACTGATCAGACTATACCAGGAGCAAATGACAAGAAAGGTGTTAGACATGTTCAAAATAAAGTTAAACCTGGGCAAACAGGACAAGGAAATTTATTATTTTGAATTTGGGGTTGTGTCTTAGTGTCAAAATCTACCTTAATTTGCTTTAAATTCCACAAGTTTTGTGGTTTGTCTGTAGCAGTGAATAGTAAACCATCTTCTTGTCTTTTATCTTGAGCCATGAGCTTCTGTATCCTTGTGGAGGAGGATGAGTGAGAGTGGGTACTGCCTGTGAACTGGTCAACGTCGTCCAAATCACAGGAACTTAAGCATTAATCAGTGTCAGAGGGAAGATGGTGAAGGTATTAAAAATTGGAAATGTCAGGAATATACCTATAGGGAACTGTAAATAAAAGGCTGAAAGTGTTTACTTTCTTCCATCTGGAGAAGAAAAGTCTTCTTGGAGACCTTATAGAGGCCTTTCCATATGTGAGGGGAGCTTGAAGGAAGATGTAGAGAGACGTTTTAGTAGGGCCCGTGGTGACAGGTCGAGGGTCAACAGTTTTAAACTGAAAGAGGGTAGATTTAGATTGGACAGAGGATGAAAATTTTTACAATGAGGGTGATATGACACTGCAACAGGTTGCCCAGAGAAGTTTTGTGGGCCCCGCCCCTGGAAGTGTTTGAGGACAGGCTGGAAGGGTCTTTAAGAAGCCCAATCTAATGAAAGGTGTCCCTGCCCAGGGCAGTGGGGTTGAAACTAAGTGATCTTTAAGGTCCCTTCCAAATCATTCTAGGATTCTATGAATTACTTATAAAAGATCAGTCATGTTTACCAAGCAAGAGAGAGGGGAAAAAGCATGAGTGTGTATGTATATATATAAAAATACAAATGTATGTACATATTTGTATCTATATATATACATTTGTTTTATTAGTCTGTGTTTTCACAGAAAAATATTTCAGATTTAAAATTTTTCAAACAAATGCAGATCAAAAAAAGTGCACCATTACTGCAGCTTCTAATAGTCAACTTGAAGTCAACTTGTTTTCTCAGAATTTTTGAAATAGACTGTCTCAAGTGGCTATGCAAAGTTGATAAAACCTCGTGGAAAGCAATTTACTAGTACGGATGGTATTTCTTTCAAGTCTGAAACATGCAAAATGTTTTCTTTATTAATAATTTCAGCAATTTATTCTGAGATCTTCTGCTTGTAAAATCAACAAAACTCTATTGACTGTTTTAGAGCAAAAAAGAGCTCAATATTTTTAGTGCTGTGCTCAAATTTTTCAGATGTGAGATGTCCTCAAGAATCCGTATATAGTTAGACAGACTAGCTCTGGAGATTTGTACACAGTAAAATTAAACCTCAGAAAACTGCTGGAAGAATGAAAGAGTCAGCTATCTCAAAGGTTCATTGGAAATGCTGGATTTGAAGGGAAATGTTTTCCCACCAACTGCAGACATCAAGCAGGAAAAAGGGAATTTGTTTTTTCACTCACCTTAAAAGTTTTGTCTTTGTACGTTTTCCATTAAGAAGACTATAAATGTGGGTATGTTTCCTGACATTTTACCATCTGTGATACATACTTTCTGAAGTATCAGAAATAAGAAAAAAATCAGGTTTGGGACCAGTCAATATCAGAAAGAAGAAGCAAAACTGATGGGACATAAAAAAAATAACAGTGTTGTTATTGTAAATCGTAGCAAGAAGTCTCTCAAAGACATATTGCAACAACAGCAAAACACACTAAAAAACCCAAAGGCACTGAGAACTGTCTACTTTGAACACAGTTATACTGCATTTTCAGCCAACAGAAAAAAAGCAACTACTTTTTATATAGTCTCTTTTAAATTATATTTCTTCTTTACCCTAAATTGACAATGCAATATAAAAATTACTGAAAATTAAGAGAATATTGATTAAAGTTTGGTTACCTTCCCTTTTGTTATGGTGCATATGTTGTTACTGAACTGAATACCATATGATTTGTTTGGAAATTCACATGTCATTTATGACTTATTATAAAAGGAATCAGAATTAATAATAGCTTTTGACACACATTTAACTACCTACTTTATCACCTATTTTTTTAATTGTCTAATACTTTGCCAAAGTAGTAAATGTATCAAAAATACCGAATAACAGGAATCAAAACATATATGGTTCATTGAAATGTTGTTATGGCTTAGAGATATATGAATGCTATTTGGAATTATCTTTCACTTTCATTATGCAATGAATATGCTCTGAAAAAAACTTGCTAATGCACTCACTGAACAGTACTAAAGTACAAAACAGTGCAAAAGAACAACAGAAGTTCCCCTTATATATGACAGAATAAAATACTCTTAATTAGAAATTGTGAATACTGTAGAAACAAGAGAAATAAGTGCACAAAGACTGGAAATGTGTCAAATAACTTATTGACAGTGAACATATACTCACACTAGGGAGAAAACTTATCAATTGTATATCCTTTCTATAGGCCATGTGGCTAAACATGCACTGTTAGAGTAATTTCATTAGAGGCTGCAAAAGGATGCCTAGAGACTCTCCAGCAAAGATAAAATTAGATTGAAGTTTCATTATTCTTAAACATGTTATGTTTCCCATTAGACAGTGATCAAAGAAAAAAATACTAAAGGAGATCTGTAGGATGCAAGATTGATTACAGACTGATTCAGCAGTGCAATCACTGTTTGGTGCAATCTCAGCATGAATGGAGTCCCCAGAGAGCGTGTTGCTATCTGATAGCACTACAGTAAGGGAAAAATCAAACTACTTCTAGAAAGTAAATTGGTTGGGGTTGCATTACACAAGAAAGCATTATAGCTCAGATAGTCATTCTTCCTGGAATCCAAAAGCAGGTGTTCAAAAAACATTTCAGTTTTCAGCTGCACGTAAAACCCAAACCCAGAACAATTAAGTTAATCTAGCGGAGCTAGCAGAAACAAAATACTTCTTTTGAATTATTGCAATGAATGCAGTTAATAATTCTTTTAATATGCAATTTACAGTCTCTATATTATATTTTTTTAAATCTATCTCAAATTTCTTTTTATGTAGTTGTTTCTATTTTTCTTCTTAATTCTCCGTTAGCCAACAGAGTTTCTCATCTGGAAAACTTAGCACAGAAGTGACTGATATTGTAAGGCACTAATATCAATTAGCTGGTGTTATGAGTTAGCAAATATCCACTGAATAAAGTTTCAGAGCATCTGTTGTCGGTCTCAAACACTGTTAAAGCCACAGAAGGATTTTGCCATGAGATAAGCACAGGAAGGAGAGACAGGATGGAGGTAACTCCATGTCTGCTGGGGTCAAGATCTGGTTAGCACCTCCTGGTTAACACATCCAGACAAAAATTCCCATTGTGTCAAACTGTGTGAAGAAGCAACTGCTCCTACACCTTTCTCCAGTCAAACAAAGATCACCCCAAGTTATGAGACAGATGACATCTGTGTCCACAAATGACCACCAAAGCCCCCTCAAACACACCTCAGTAGGTACCTGGAACTTGGACTGTAAGTTGAGCCCCCACTGCAGGAACTTGAGGTAAGATAGAGGTGGTACTATTGTCTGGATGTCAACTGTGCTGAATCAGCTCCTACTGGGAGAAAGGTGATTCTGTCAGGGGGAGATTGTAACCACTGACTGGTGGCCCACCAACCCAGCAAAGCCACCATCTCAAAGTAAGAGAAAGACTGAGCATGTAGACTAAGCAGTGTTAGAATTTGGGGAATCATTTAACCAATAGCATGAGAGATCTGGGTAGCCACGGAGCATTAATTACTTTGTTCGCTAAGATGTATAAATAGTGAAAAGTTTTGAATGACCTCAGGACCTCTACCACTAGCCCAGAGTGAAGAAGCACAAACAGGGTGCTGCTGGATTCATGGGTGGTGACTATCTGCTGTTTTCTCTCTCTCTCTTTCAAATTCATTGTTAAATCCATAGTATTGACTTCAGCATATGATCTTGTTTGCGGCTTAATTCGGGCAGAGGCATCTCTCACTAATCTGTTAACATCTGTTAACATCAGCCACGTACTTTTTGTTTAAAGCCATGGTGTGCAAATTCCCTCCAGAACTATGACTTCTCAGTAACAGCTCCTGTATGTATACTGAGGAATAGAAATAAAAATTTTAAAATTACATAGGAGTTTTAAAGCATTTGCCAGTAGTGTACTGGAAAATGATTCCTATAACAATGATTTTGAGAAAACACGTTTCCTTCAGAAAGTTCTAAACGTTTGGAAAAAGAGGGAAGGAGAAAGTTTTCTTAGATGCTTATATTTTTAATGTACCAAAGGTTTGTGTTTTAATACTGTTATATGCATTTCAGTAGATTATGAAACAAATTCAGTGTTTAATTCTTTAGGTATTTACACATCATTCTCTAGGTGTTTTACAGAATGAATTGTATTACTTTCTGTAAATTTCACTTGTATTGAATACAGCTATATAAAAATCTGTGCTATAGCTCTATGCACTATTTTTTTAATATTCTTAACAGACTGTGTTACACTAGTATTGAGAGGAATGAAGGAGAATGAAAGAGAAATGAAAACTGCCACCAGTAGAACTTCAGCCAGTGGAGACTCCTCAACATCTGCACTATTCATAGAAGGTCACAGGAAACTTATATTCCATTTCTTCTGCATTAGTAAGAGAGAAAATTAATGGCAAATGGTAAATATAACACAGAACAAACATGTAGCTACCACTCCTTAGCAGAAGTGTATAAAATGCATGTATTCGAAGAGGACTGTCATTAACAGGATTGAAGAGTGAATTGAAAAAATTCACCGAATGAGCAAAGTATTTTATTTCCAAAGTGAATAGCCCTTTATTTTGAAAATTACTTTTTGTCTCAATAAACAGATTACCTTTTAGTTGAGCACACTTACTTTAAAATATTTTGCGGCATCAGGGATACTGCATTTACTTTGCTGTTTATGACCATTTTGATAAATAATCCTTCACATATCATTGTGAATAGCTCATAATCACTGTTCATCCTATTTTTAATCAATAATTAAATAATCAATTTATAGAATATTTTCTCTATTATTGATGTTAGTTTTATGGATTGCTTGACAAGGACTTACTTTTTATATCCTATCATATCTATACTGATGAAAAAGTAGATTTTATTTTTTATTATTTTTTGTACTTTATGTATGCATACATATATATTTTGGGCATGTTCAACCTCCAGAAGAGGTGACTGAGAGGGTTCGTCAACAATGTGTATAAGTATCCAAAGGGAGTGTGACAGAGGATGGAGCCGGGCTCTGCTCAGAAGTTCCAAATAGGACAAGAGGCAACAGGTAGAAACTGATGCATAGGAAGTCTCACCTGAACATGAAGATCTTCTTTTCTGTGCAGGTGACTGAGCACTGGAACAGATTTCCCAGAGAGGTTGTGGGGTCTCCCTCACTGGAGATAATCAATAATCACCTGGATACATTCAAGAATCATCTGGACACAATCCAGTGCAATGTGATCTAGGATGTCCCTGTTTGAACAGGAAGGTTGGATGATGTGTCCTACTGTCATTCCACTTCTAACCTTATCCATTCTGTGAGTCTGTAATAACATATACTATAGATATTAGAAAGAAAAATTACAATGCACATCTGCTTTGTACGAGATTCTACATGCCAATTTTTTTTTTCATTACTCAGGAAAGAAACATGCCAGTATTACAGAACTTCTGGTGAAGTGAAGTGAAGCAACCTCTTTCAATGCCTACCAGCCCACTTTTCCCCACACAGATAGCTGGAGAGTTAGACAAATGACAGGCCGGATACTTAACCAGACATAAGTACAACTTTCCATCTTGTGAGAAAACAGACAATTAAGGGACAGATGAGAAACAGAGCTCTTTCCCTTACTTAGCAAGATAACTGGGTGACTAAGAAGGAAGCCAGGCTGCTCAGGATCCTGAATAGCAGCACAGCTTAAGGAACCCTTTGGACTGCCCAGAAAAGCTATCTGGGCAGGTGGTAACGTGGGTAGTTAGCCAGATTTCACTCCAGCCAAGGGGGACAGCTGGGTATGAGGCAAGATGAGAAGCCAAGCATTCTTCCTCATTTCTAGCCAACCCACCATCATGGGGTCCAACTGGCAAGATAGTGACTGAGCATAGTGGCAGAAAATCAGATTAACTAGCAGCTGGCTCCTTGGTCAGGCTATCAGCATTTATGATTTTTGTTGGTGTTTCTGACAAAATCTGCATGTTCCCAAACAACCATTCAGTTCCCTTCAGAAAGGTATTTTTTCTTGATTAAAACCTTCTGGAAAATAACCTCATCAGTTCTAACTGAATATAGCTATATAGTATATAGCACAAATATATGGTGAACTATATTTTTATACCTCAACACAATCACATATAAGTATTTTATCGGAAATCTCAGGAATTCTTTCTTTATGAGATTTCCAGATACCAAGGACAGGTGAATTACTTATCTGTCAGAAAAGGTCTGGTTTAGGCCTATTCTTCTCCAGTAGCTTATCTTTCCAAATATAGTTATAGTCTGTCTGCTTTTGGCCATCCTGACTTCCTTAATGCCCACAGTTTTTCTCTAATATAGATTAAAAATCCTCCTTTACTTCTTTTTCCTCAGTGAAAATATTACTGAGAGATGGATCTACCATATACCCCTCCAGTATTTCAATATAAGCTTCTACCAACTTTTGTTTTTCATATATTGGTATTTCTTTAGTCAAGTTACCAAGATGCTTCACTTAGTCATGTAACAATTCATATCTATGTCAATGAGATTTAGATTTTTAAAAAGCATTTTAGGATAAAATAAACATAATGCCATGTTTTGCTATTCTTATTAAGTTGCCAATTTTAGACACTGGCTATAGTCAATCTTATGTTTTGTAGTCAAACATAAAGAAAATTTCTGATGTTGTTCAAATTATTGAAAAAGCAGACACTTGCTAGACTTAAAGTTGGTTGGGAAGCCTTTAAACCTTTAAAAGGTATTTTCTTTTTCTGGATTTTCCCAGTTTTTCATATGTTGGCATGTCATTCTTTGATTAGTAGATCATATTCCCATTAAAGGTAACTTAATAGTCATTTAGAATACACAACACAGAAAGTAAACTGTATGTACCTATATATCCCATATATTTGGATTCAGGATTGTGGCCAGATATTATCATCATTGTAATTCACTGAGAAGGGTACCACTGATATAAAATTAATCCTGTGCATTCAGGGAATAAAATAGTTACCGTGCCAATCAGATTCAGTTGTCACTTTCTCTGCTGTAATTGAAAAATTTTGGTCACACCTGGAGCCATTGCTTCCAATCCAAAAATTTAAGATGATCAGAGGTCTGGAGCACCTCTCCTATGAAGACAGACTGAGATAGCTGGGGTTGTTCAGCCAGGAGAAGAGAAGGCTCCAGAGAGACCTAATAGTGGTCATCCAGTGCTTGTAAGAAAGGTTGCTTATAAAAAAGAGGGAGAGATTTTTTTACATGGGCATATTGATAGACAAGGGGTAATGGTTTTAAACTAATAGAGGAGAGATTTAGATTAGATCTAGAAAGATGTTCTTTACTGTGAGGGTGGTGGGGCACTGGAACAAGTTGCTCAGAGAAGTTGTGCATACCCCATCCCTGGAAGTGATTGAGGACAGGCTGGATGGAGCCCTGACCAACCTGATCTAGTGGGTGGCATCCCTGCCCATGGCAAGGGAAACTAGATGATCTTTAAGGTGCCTTCTAACCCATGATTCCTATGATTCTGTGAAACCTCCATATGGTTAAAACTAATTAAACTTGTCTACCAAGACAAAATTAAAACATTTAAATGTGTATATATGTCTGTCTTCATTATCTGAATCACTTTGTTTAAAGCTTTACAAACTTTAAAACAAATTTCATGGATGAAATTATCAGTTTGCTTGGAATGCTGTTTTTTGCTGTTTGTTGTAGGCTTTTATTTTTCTTTCTTTTCCACTAGAAACATATATACATCTCTTAATAAAACAACAAAAAAGGGATTTTAAAAGCTTAGAAAATGCATGTAAAGCAGAATGTGCTAAACTGGTAAACCTGTAGAGAATAAGACAAGGTGTAACCGGCAACTATTCATGTAGCCTCCTGGAATTCAGTACCTTTATCTTTGTCTGTGTTTTGCTATACTGTATACGCAGAAGAATATCTGTTACGTATACAGCTGATAGTATAATTTTATTGTTGTTAATAATTTTATTGTTGGTAATCTTAACATAAGTAACACAGCTAAATGCTCAATAGATGTAGGAAATAACACAATTTTTTTCTTAAACTAGGACAAATTCTGGAACCCTAGTGAAACAGCTAATTGGCGTCCATGTCCTCATAACAGGAGGAAACTTTTTTTATATATTTTAAATAGAAAAACTATTTTTAAGGCCATTCAAAACACAAAGGAGAGGTGAGAGAAGATAAACTGGTGTCCATTATGTTTGTAATGTAAGGTAAAAAAATGTTTTGTTAATCAATCTTGAAATGACATAAACCCAGCATTTTAGAACTACAGCAATTTTTTTCAGTTCCACTCATATTTAAAAATAACTAAAACAAAATAAAAATCCGAAATTCAATGTTTAAGTCTTGAAATTGAAAAAAAAAATAAAATTTTTGGTTGAAATGAATATGTTATTTCCTTTTTGTTGTTCCATTCAGGCAGTAAGTAGTCTTTGATATCATCAGGACATATCAATAGAACAGAATAGAATAGACTAGACTAGACCAGAAAACAGAACAGAATATTTGCGTTATAAGGGGACATACACCATTCATCCAGTCCAAATGCCTGACCACTTCAGATCCACATCAGAAGTGTTTAAGTGTGCTCTACTTTTAAAACTCTGATTTTAAAAAATCTCAGTATTTTGCCTGACCAGGCATGTTGCTACTGTCCAAGTCTTCACAAGAGAAAAACCTTGAATTTTTTAATGTTGTTTTCATTTCAGATATTTTTATGCCAAGACGAAACCTTACACATAAACAGACTAACTTTACCTGTAATGAACACCAAATAAAACCATTCAAGCAGCTCTGGGGAAAAACTTAGTGTAGCTTTTTTAACTCTTGGAGCTACTTCTGATTCTAGTTTGTGACAACATTAGAAAATAACCAAAGGCTATATCACCCCCTATGGCTCTACAAAGAGCAAATCTGCTAGAAATGTTGAAATGGGAGGAAAAAGAGGGAAACAATAAATCACATGTTCCTACATTCCTTGGGACTCACTGAGAGCTTCTCTAACAGAGTTTCACCAGGTCATTCCTCTATTGGATTAAGAGGCAGATGGAGGAAAAAAGGTAAAGGTAAGAAACAGATGCTGTGTACAGCTTGATCCCCTGCTGATCTCACAGAGAGAACAGCAGGTGCTTGCGCTGCTGTGAGCAGCTATAAAGAACACACAGATCAGCTCGGGCTACCTCTGCACCACTCTAGTGAAATGTTAAAACTGACTTTTTGTCTCCCACAAAACTTATTAAAATATTGCACAACACATTAAAATTTAATAAGTTCTCTTTGTGTTTTGTGGACAATTACTTAAACGTGGGAAATCTCCAGACCTCTGCTTTGCCATGACTTAAGTGAATGTTTGTTCCATTGTACTATTCACCCTTTTTCTATGAGGCTATATCACAGGATATTCACTCCTGTACCTGAGGTGATTTTCCTGGTGAAAATCTTAAAATGCATTCCCTTGAAAAACTAAATTTTTTGACTAAATCATATTTTTTGACCAAAAAGCATAACTCTTGGAAAATTCTTGGTCATCTCTTGTAGTAAGACCAAAGAATTTGCACAGCTATTGAATATAAAGTTATTGAATATAATCAATGTTTGACTATGCTAGAGATTTGTTTTTTTGATAAATCACTTATTTTTTTATGATTTAATTCTGTAATGCTAAACAGATGGAACAATTTATTCTTCTTGTATTCAACCCCACGATGACAAACATCATTATCTTCTGAAGCTGCAGAGGTTGTCATTCCCCCAACTGTTAGTAATTTCCTTTTTTTCCCTGAACAGAAATAACTACTCCTTCAGAATTGCTATCTTATTTTTCTTTTGAGTGAAACCTTCTGAGATTTATTAAAGAAATAGTTACATGAGCTGAAATAGTTTAAATAGTGTTTGCTGTCTTGTGGAAGTGTTTGACTGAAATAAGTTGAATAATCCATGTAGCTGACCTAGCAATTTAGAAAGGCAATGTAGGTGTGCAGTTCAACTCAGCCTGAGAATGTATTACGGCCTCCTTCTCTGATGCATTCACTGCACAGTAGATTTACAGCAGCGCTTAAAGCTGTGTATTTGTCAGTGTGGGTCCAAAATAGAAACTTACGAAGAAAAGCTAGGGTATTTGATAAGATAGAGTATTTGCTTGAAATTGTGAGATTTGAGATGATCTTTGAATGGGTTCTATTGTCTATGTGAAGAGATAAACATACACGGTTATTTCTAGAGAGTTATAGAGTAATTAAGAAAACTGCTAAGTGCTCTCTTGCTCACAGTCTTCCCTGAGATCTTGGCTCCCCAGAAAACTGTGAGGCCAGAATCTCTATTTCTGATACTGTTCTCTTGTACTCCCTGAGTGTGGGATTTTACAGCAGGTCTGACAGCCTGTCTGAGTCCGACATTGATCTTAGCACAATTTGTTTGTACCCATGAGAAACTTAGTAGAAAGAATCCAAACAAGAGCCAGAGAAACAGCAACAAAGCTGCACCTGGTGTTTTTCTGAATTCCAGAACGTTTATGCTATAAGTAACCAATAGTGATATGTTGTAGTTAAATACTGGCCAGTAAATGTATTGTAGTAGTTAAGGATCCAATGAATAAGTCATGTGATTGACAAACATACAAGAGTATATCTAAATGGCACTTGGTCCTTGAATAAACAGCCTTTCCTTCTCGCAGTTTTGTGTGAAGTTTTTCTGTGTTGCATCCGACTCAACAGTGACACCTGAGTTTCTCTCACGAGAAGTAAGATTATTACAAAATAATGACAAAAAATACTACATAGACACAGCTTTTAGCCTGAAAAGTTGCAATAGGAAGGTGTTTCCAGGAACATTCAATTCAGATGGATTTAAAGATGGCATTTTAGCATGCTTCTGCAAAGCAAAGCAGTGGTATGTATCTTCTCATTGTTAACAGATTAGGAATTTGCCACAGGGAAATCTGGCAGTTCAGCAGTTTTAAGAGCAGAATGACAATAATTAGCCCTATGAAGTCTAAAATTTAGCTATTAAGTGGGATGTGTACAACATGAAGATACCAAATTTTAGTCTAAGGTGTCTATCCAACAACACAGAGGTACTGCACAGAACACATAGAAATCAGGACATCTGCTCTAGTTGTGACCAGCACCAGCAGTTCAGGAGAACAAGACACAATCAGAGGTCAGAGTATCCACATCCATTCATCTCAGTTCCAATTTAGATGGCTAACAAACACCACCAACCTTTTATAGAGAAGTGGATTTCTCCTTACTTAAGCTGTTCAGTGGTCATTATCTGAGGCAGTATCACTTGCTGGATCCTTCTTCAAATAAATAAAAGTAAAATTGTTAATAGCTCATTTGCACTTCTTTGCTTCTTTTCCAGATGCACCTAAACTATTAGAGAGAGCAGATGTAGTCTGGAGCTTTCAGATAAGCCTCTCATACAATCATTATCTTTTCTCTGCTTGCTCTGCCAACCCATAACTGAATCATCTAATGAAGCATAGCTGTGCAGGTGTTCTAAAAGTCTCATTTTATCTCAGAAATACTGGAGTTGGCTTCACCTGCAAAGTGTTTGAGGTCTCACTTGGTCAAAATAAGAGTTCAGACTAGCGTCTTCTCGTTGGCCCCTTACTTCTGCAATATTTTGAACAGATATAGAAGATGAGATGAAGCCCATGAGTGTCAAATCAGGGTATCTCAGACTGTAAAAGAAGTGGATGAAAAATGTCACCAGACTTTTAAAAATGTTATCAGCATGTTGTCAACTTATAACAAAAGGATCAGTGCAAAAAATAAAACCCCCTGAAAATAAAGCACATCACAATTTTATTGCTATCTATAAATAAAAGAGCACAGAAAGAGCAGAAATCCGTTTGTTAATTATTTTTGTATTTGTTGTATTATTTTCCTTGAAACAACAGGGAATTCTCTGTCAGGTTCAGACTGAGAAATTATATTTTAATCACCTGTCAGTGACAGCCAGCAAACTCCCTATATACTTCTACTCTCTTCTAGAATATACAAAATATGTATTTCTAAGAGTACAGCAACAAAAATGAATTATTTCGCTTTGTAATCTGCAACTTTGCATACGTGCTTTTAATACTTCTATCTAGAAGCTTTTGTTTTGTAGTGATATGGGCAATGGAAAATTCCTTCGTGCCAGGGAACTTTATTAACATCTATGTATCAAACCATTCTTGGGAGAATGCACTGCAACTGACTGCAGTCAAAAATTAATAATCATTGCATGGGGTCTGGAGAAAAGGGTAATAATATATTAAGTAACACAAAAAGGCTGCCTGTCAAGCAGTAAGCAAATAACTTTGAGAGAAACAGGACTGAGAGAATTCTTGTGTACAAATATAATCCTATAAACTAGAAATGTTTTCATTTCTTTTGATGAAAATTAATGTTTCAGCTATCTCTGTATAGGAACTTAACATATTGATTGAAATCTTGCAATGGATTGTCATTGCTGAACTCTAGTATTCTGATATTTTTGTATCAGTGAGAGGGTTGAAACTAGATGATCTGTAAGTTCCTTCCAACCCAAACCATTCTGTAATTGTGTGATACCAGTTTTAGCAGAAACTTAACAAACTTTCCTATTGAAAATGTAATATTGTGGGAAATCAAATGTCATTTACACTATTTGTAACATAAAGCCATAACAATCATGTTCTTTCATGCATGTTCTCTTCATGCATCAATCTTGAAAAAAGGATCCTCTTCCCTTTGTCATCAATTCTGACACTATGACAGTACTTCCAAAGTTCGGTTTAACACTAAAAAGCTGAAGCAGCAAAAACATAAATAAAAATATATTACAGTAATTCACAAGATAATTGTGTGAGGTTTGTTTTTTTTTTTAAGCATTGGTTTCTTTATCCCTCTAGGTACTTATTGCTGTGACAGTTACTGACACATGTCCTGACAGAAATGGAATTTTCTAGACAGCATGACTGAGCAGTTGAGCATTCAGCAGTTACTGAACTGAATGTCTCCTCTCTGAAATAAAGCCATGGGGAAAACAGTCATCATTCCTGTCAAGATCCAGCCCAAACAGTTTACACAAACAGCACATTATTGGCACATAAATCTTCAATCTCAGATACTAGTTTGAGTAAAAATATTATGTTAACCTTTGAGACAATTAATTCTCCCTTATCATAACTTTTTGTCACATTTTTATGGTATTATTCATTCAAGTATCTTTATAGCACTTTATAAACACTTTTTAAAAATCCATACTCATTAGTTCTTCATGTTCTGCAGAAATAAGGTGAATTTTGGGAAATGGTTCAGAGAATCAGAAATTAGTCTATTCCTGTTCAGTTCTGGTATCCTGTTAACTAATCAGCTTTGGAAAATCAATCAATATCTTTAACTTTGGTATATTCCATACTTATCAGGACTATTCAGTTTGTTCACTATAAACCGTGAAACCAAATAAAACTTGGCAACTTGTAGTTGTGTGACCAACCAAATCCCGAACAATGGAAGAAGGTTCAGGATCACAGAATCATTTAGGTTAGAAAAGAACTTGAAAATCATTGACCAACCTTTTACTGATCCCCACCTTGTCAAAGGCCATTTTCTCTAGTCCTGTCACTAGCTGCCTGGGACAAGAGGCTGACCCCTACCTTGCTACAACCCCCTTTCAGGTAATTGTAGAGTGATAAGGTCCCCCCTGAGCCTCCTTTTCTCCAGGCTAAACAACCTGAGCTCCCTCAGCTGCTCCTCATATGGTTTCTGCCTTGAAGCACCTGAGCACAAGTGATGTACCTATGAAGCTCAAGGAAGAATGTAGGGGAAGACTGCAACTGTATTAAAAGAAATCAAACATCACAACATAAAGCTGAATAAGTTGAGTGAATCAACAGGTTTATCAGAGGAGTGGATGAACTGTGTAAAAAACTTTCTCTGAATTACTTGGAAAAAAAAATAACGTGTGAATTCCACTCTGACCAAGCCAGACCAGCATGGCGCAAATGTATACATCAGAGCCCAAAAAAAGTATAAAAACGGAGCAACCAACAAAATGAACTTTGAAGAGAGCAATGGGCTTCATCTGTATTCAACCCATGTATTCCTTCCCACAGGGGACAACCAGTATCATGATGGTGAGCATATTTTAGACTGTTGATGAGAATCAGGTTGGTATTATGATCCAGCTGCATGTGCTTGTGTTATGGTTTTACTACATTTCTGCGTGACGCTGATAAAATCTTGTGTAATGTCAAATAAATTTAAATAAGTACATTTAGTATTAAGAAACTAAACCCTCATTGTGTGGAATGTCTAAAGAACTTGCTTGGACGCTGACAGGATGTTAAGAGATTGTTGCTCTGAAAATTACTAAACTAAATACTTCTGCATGTATTGCAATTGTGGTGTCATGATTTTGACAGACCAATAATAATAATTGATTGTTAAAAATAATTAGGTGAGTAGACTGGACCAGACTTATATTAATGGCATTGCAAAGCCTGTCCAGGAAGTTTTCTTCTAAAGTTTAGAGAAAAAAAATCTTAAAACCAGTCAATGATAGCTATTACAGAAACCTCGCAACAGAAAAAAAACCCCAAACCCTAACCGCAGAACCTTTGGTAGCATCAAGGGTCTAGTTCAATTAGAAGACTTAACGAAGTTATAAAAAGACAAGCTAGGAATGTCCTGATACCTTAAAGTAGTCAAACACCCCCAAAATTTGAAGAAAATGGCAACTATGAAGAGACGTGTATCTAGTAATCTGTGCATTATCTCCAAAATGAAAGGTTAGAAATTTTATTCTGATATCTTCAGGGGTTTGAAATTTAGACATCTGCATCCAAGAAAACACTTGAAAACACTAGTACTCTGTTGTTGTTTCACTGATGGGGTAGTATTAGCTCAGTTATTCTCTGAAACCACATTTAGTTTATAAAGGATGCAGAATCCCAGAATCATTTAGGTTGTAAAAGGCCTTTAAGGCCAGTGAGAGCCACTGCAAACCTAACATTACTAAACCTACCACTAAACCGTGTCTGCAACTGCCACATCTTTTAAATACCTCAGGGAATGGCGGCTCAACCACCTCCTTGGGCAGCCTGTTCCAATGTTTGACAGTCCTTTCAGAGAAGAATTTTTTCTTAATGTCCAACCTAAAACTCCCCTGGTACTACTTGACACCACTTCCTCTCCTCTCATCCTATTGCTTGAAACTTGGAAGAAGAGACCAACTCCCACTTCATTACAACCTCCTTTCAGGTAATTGTAAAGAGCAGTAAGGTCTCCCCTGAGCCTTCTTTTCTTCAGGCTAAGCAGCCCCAGCTCCCTCAGCTGCTCCGCATAGGACTCATTCTCTCGACCCTTCACCAGCTCCGTTGCCCTTCTCTGGACTTGTTCCAGCACCTCAATGTCTTTTTTAAAGTGAGAGATGCAGAAATGGACAGAGGATTCCAGGTACAGTGAGATCATCACTTCCCTAGTCCTGCTGGCCACACTATTTCTGATACAAGCCAGGATGTCATTGTCCTTCTTGGCCACCTGGACACACACTGGCTGGTTCAGCTGCTATTGACCAGCACCCCCAGGTC
>VZRO01005383.1:4649-41327 GCA_013397915.1 Daphoenositta chrysoptera
AAAAAAAAAAAAGGCAGATTCGACTACAATTCTTTAACACAGTCCAAAAGAAAAGTGAAGCAGGAAGTTGGGGGATGCTAATTGGGTCTCACAGTTTGGATAATTCATTAAATATTTTCAGGGGGTTTTTTTATATTCAAATTTTTAGAAGTTCCAGAATATACATGTAAATGTACACAATACATCTTTGTATACAACTCTGTTTGCAAAAATATCTTATAGCAGATGTATAAAGATTGAGATCCATCTCTATCCCCCCACCCCAAGCAACAACAACAAAAAAAACCCCCTCCTTTCAAAATATTAAGGATCAGGAGAAGTGTTTCCATGGAAGAATTTACTCATCCTGGGTTTGTAGCTGCTGCCTCTTCTGCCATCCCGAGTTCCGCCTCCTCCGCAGTCGGAACGAAGCCCCCACCAAGCCCCAGCACGGGGGAAATTCCGTTTTTCCACCCCAAAATCCCGGGATTGGGCAGGGCCGGGCTGTGCAGTGACAATCCCCCGGCGGGGCTGAGGATTTGTGACACCCCAGGTCCTCCTCATCCCCTCCCAGATCCCCGCGGCTCCGGACGCGCCCACCCCCTGCCAGAATTCCCGGCTGGGGTTCCCGGCCAGGCCCCACGGAGCAGGACCAAGTTTTCCAGGCAGAAGCTCCTTGCCTGCAGAGCTCCCAGCATTTTCCAGAAGCACCAGGGGCAGGTGGTGCTCCAGGAACGCCCCCCCTGCTTCGGGTTTGATTCGGGCTGGGGAGGACGGGACGGGAGCAAAGCACTCCTGACCCCCCAGACTCCCAGCAGGATTCCCCTGGGGGGGTTCTGGGGTGCTCCCCCTGCGCTCCTGGGGCAGAGCATCTCTTCCCACCCTCCTTCCCCACGGGTTTGGGGCTGAGGGCCAGTGGAAGGCTGGTGGCATTCCGGTGGCATTCCACGGCCACCGTGTCCCTCTGGCTGCCGCCTTTCCCTTGGGGAAGGGGATGGCAGAGCCCTGCTGAGCGCTGGATGCACAGGGAGAGACCCCAGAATAAAGTGACAAAGCAAAAGCAGTGGCCCTGGCTGTGTGACAACAATGAAATTATAATATTATTAATAATAATAATAATAATTAATAATTTTATCTCCTATTTTTAATACAGCAGATGGACCCACGTTTTGTTTGGGGCAGGAAAAAACTCCAATAACTCCTCGTTGTAAGAAGTGTTCCCCTCCTTAACTCNGGAAGCAGGACTGCAGGGAGAAGCTGGCTGAGATAAAGCACACCAGTGGAAGGGATCCGCGTGGGAAAACAGCACCTTACTGCTCCCACAAGGATTTGCTGCTGCCTTGGAAAGACACACACACACAAAAATACCCCAGGAGAAAGCAGAGCACCCCCCACCCCCTCCTGTCATGGATCAGGGAATAAAGTCACTCCTCTGGGTGACTCTTGGGTAAGTTTTAGTAATACTGCAAGGAAAGGGTCCCAAGCACTTGGCCTAAAAGGAAAAGGGAGGCACAGTTTTAGAAAAAAGATGCTTTTTTCTTTCCTCTTTTTTTTTTTTTTTTTTGATACAAAAATAGACCATAGTCTCATTAGCAATTAATAAAATTGGCTGCCTTGGTAGAAAATTAGAAAAGTCAAAGCCAGACAGGTCTCCATCTCGCCAGCACTGGTAGCTGGAGGTGAACTGGGCAGAACTGGGCAGGAGGTTTGCACCCAAATGCACAAAGCAGATTAAAACAAAGGGGTTTTGGGGGGGTTTTTTTTGGGATCCACCTCTGCCCTGGCCAAGGTGCTGAGCCCCGGGGACCCCCTGTGCTGGCACAACCCCCCCGCCGAGGATGACAAAGCAGGGACAGACAAGGAGAGCTCAGGGAACGTGGTGTATTTCCGCGGAGCCGGGAGCGCACAGCTCTCATTCCGAACGGTCCTAGCAGCAATTCCAGTTCCTCACCATTTCCAGGACAATTTGTAACCCACGTGGAGCTGGGCCAGGGGGAATTACAACTTCATGCCAAACTTTTAATCCATGAAAACTACAGATTCTTAACCTTTGGGAGCTTCGGTCACTTTAGGCAAGTTTTTCCCTTAAGTGTCAAACGCTGGCTTCAAATAAGCGGAATTTGTTGTTTGTTTGGTTTTTTGTGGTTTTTTTTTTTGTTATCCATTTGTTACATTCCAACATTCAGAGAGGCTTAAAAACTCGGGAGGAGCGTGCTGGACGTGGACATGACAGATCTGGCATCTTAAAGTCATCCCCAAGTTCTTCAACCGCGAGGAATTAATGCTCGTCTCTGAAAGGGATTTTGGGTGTATAAAAGGGAACGTAACGTCCAGGGTGACTGGATTTTGGTTTGCCCTACCCAGTCCAGGGGTGAGTGGCAGCTAAAACTGCTGCTGGTCATACTCTGCTATCAGTTTTTTGATGTGGGCCAGTTTGTTGTGGAGGTATTCGCAGCGGTTCTTCTCTTGGCTGTAGTTGGGGTTTGTCTGCAAAACAAAAAATAAATGGAAATGCAGAGGTGGGAAAGGTTCTGGACAAATCAAAGCTGAGCCCCAGGTGGGCTCGACAGCACAGAGCAGATCATGGAATCAGTCACGGGATGGTTTGGGTTGGAGGGAGTGCAAAAATCATCTCATCCCATGGGCAGGGACACCTTCCACTGTCCCAGGGTGCTCCAGCCTGGCCTTGGACACTTCCAGGGATCCAGGGGCAGCCACAGCTGCTCTGGGAATTCCATCCCATTCCGTGCCCACCCTCACAGGGAAGAATTTCCTCCTAATATCCCACCTAAACCTTCCCTCTTTCAGCTTAAAACCATGGATATAAACAAGGAAAGGAGCTTTTTTAGATCTCTCTTTAAAATAGTTCTGATCAAACCCAGCCAAGAATAAAATCCCTTGTCAGATTATCCAGCTCCAGGAGCCCCATCACAGGGAAGGAGCACATCTGAGTTAGGCTCAGCCTAACTGGCCTTTCAACAATCACCACCTGCCCTCTGCCCCCACCTCATGGCCTCTGGAACAAAAATGAACTTCCAACGTGCAGAAAATCTCTCCAAAGAGCTCCTGAATCCCTCGGGATTCACTTATTTAAAGGAAAAAACCCCAATTTGCACTGGTGCGTGGGTGCTTTGCATAAAAATACTGAAATTTAAGGTATTTTATGTGCCCCAAACCCCAAAAATCCGGGCACAGAGCTCCAGAGACAGATCCCAGCTCAGACCCCGTGTCCCAGCAGCCCCCAGAGGATCCTGTTATCCCCCAGCCTGTGCATCTGAAACACGAACTGTTCCTTCCCTGGAGAGATAAAGGGCCTGGCTGAACACACCCATTGTGCCACGGCCACGGCTCAGCGATCCCCGGGATCCATGGAGCTCTCCCAGCTCCCCCCAAACCCTTTCTGATCTGCTTTTAGGGACGGGCTGGAGCTGAACAAAGATCTGCTGGAATTGCCTCAGAGCCTGGGTTTGCTCTTGGCAAGGGCCCATCTCTTTCAGTCACACCAGGGGCACCACCCAAAAGCCTTCTGTGGCCAAGGACGTTCCCTTACCTTTTTAATTTTCCGATATTCCTGTAAAATTTGATCGTGGATGGTCTAAAAAAAAAAAAGAAAGGCAAAAAAATAAGTAGGGCATTATTTTCAGTTCTGCAGCAGGTATTTACTGATGGCTCGATGTACACAATTCCTCCAAATTCCAACCAAAATCTGCTCCCTCCATGGCTTTCCTGGAGAGAGCCAATAGATATCCTGGAGCTGACACAGAAGGACATGACAACAACCTGTGACAAGCACCTGGATTCCAAGATTATTCACATTTCCAAAGCTCCAACTGATTTTTTCCCCCCCTCCAAGATCCAAAAACAATCCAGTGAGGAATTTTGCAAGGAGAAGGGCAGGAGGTTTGAGGGAGGAAGCTGTGCTTAGCACAATAGGTGCTCTGTAAAAATCTGTTTATTATCCTCGATGAGACTCACTTTTTCAAGCTAATGAATAGCTAAAACTCTTTAAAAATCACTCTGACAAGTCCAATAATGCTGCATTATTCAGATCAAAGATTGCAGAGGAACAGATGACCCCGTGCTAACTCCCCTTCCAGCCCCGATACGCTCCCATATGTGCAAATATGAGTTTTTCTGGCCGGGATACACTAATAGCTTCCAGCAGCTTTTGGCTAAGGACACCAATTGTCTCACTGAGGCCTTTCCTTGTCAACAAGTCCCATGATGTGGCTCCAGCCTGAAAAAGGAGCAGCGCAGAGCCGGGTTAGGAGCACTCCCCAAAGCTGTCAGCTGCCTGCACGTTCCCCAGCAGTTCTGAGGCTGGAATTTAGACGCCGACCCAGCCCAAACAGAGCAGATCAAAGAGCCGCAGCTTTGCCACGTGCAGAAGGAGCTTTTTCCGGGTGCTTTGAGCTCTGTTTCTACCTTGTATTCCTCAGAGCCCTGCAGAAGCTGCTTCAGCTTGGCGTCCAGCTGGGTGAACCGTCGGGTTATCCGCTCTATCCGGGCGTGCAAGTCCCTGTACTCGCTGTACTCCGCGTTGAAGTCGTTCTTGTAGCTCTGACGCTGCTCCGAGGAGGAAATGGCGGCGTATTTTCTGCAGGGGAAAAAGGGCTTGGTGAATTGGTTTTCGGGGGGATTGGTTTTGGGGGAATTGGTCTTGAGGGGATTGGTTTTTGGGAATTTTCTGTGGGATGCGGCGGTGCCGAGCGCGGGGGGATGAGCCCGTGATGAGCCTTTCCAGGTGACTGGAAGGAAAGCTGTGAGTAGTTCAGAATTATGGGATCACTTAGGTGGGATATTGGGAAGGAATTCCTGCCTCATCAGGATCTGGTTAGGAATTCCCAGAGAAGCTGTGGCTGCCTCATCCCTGCAAGTGTTTGGAGCAACCTGGGATAGTGGAAGGTGTCCCTGCCTGTGGCAGGGGTGGCACTGGATGGGCTTTAGCTCATTCCAGCCCAAACCGTTCTGGGATTCTGTGATTAAAGCTGGAAAAGCCCTCCAAGATCAAATCCCAGCACTGCCAAGGCCACCACTAAGCCACGTCCCCAAGTGCCACATCCACACGGTTTAAATCCCTCCAGGGACGGTGGTTCCCTGTCCCAGTGAAGAAATCCTCCCTAACATCCCATCCAAACCTCCCCTGGTGCTGCTTGAGGCCGTTTCCTCTCATCCTGACTTGCATTATTAAAGTAGCAAATTACGGAGGCAACCACCAGGGATTGTTGCCTTGACCTCCTGTAAAACAAACAATGTTTGCTCCCAAAACTTCCTATCTCTGCCAGATAGGGTGGAAGAGGCAGGTACAGCCAAGCCTGGGAGCAGCTGGGGGTGGAGGAGGACACTCAGATAGCGCTGCCACAGCTCCTCTAACTCCTGCTGGCCCGCAGAACATGGAGTTCTGCATCTGTGCCAGGCATTGGAACAGCAGGAATACGATGCTTCCAGTGTTAAGAGTCTTTAAAGGAACACAAAAAGCATTGAGCCATCGTTGCAAAACGCTCGCAGGGTGATTATGTGGCAAGAGCACGACAAGAAACCACGGTGAGGAGCTTTATTCCATTTTTTTTTTCCACCAGCAACTCTATTTCCAGCACCTTCTAGAGACACTCGATGTGTCCTGAGCTCAGGTTGAACTGATGTGCCTTTGGGGGCCTTCTGGAAGTTATTCTGCTCAACAAAAAGCCATTAAAGCTGACATTTACAGCCCTCTCTGAAGGTAAAACTCATCTTTTGGGAGGTGATGGCTCTGATTTGCCTCCCTGCTCTGGCTGCAGCAGGGCCAGCTCGGTGCAGGAACATGGAAAAGCTGATTTAGGCCTCAAATTCAGGGGGAACTTGCAGTGCTTTAAGTGCTCTGAACTTCTAAAACTGACTCCTTGCCAGGGGATGGGATAAAGAACCATCCACATGGGATAAAGAAACATCAAACAGCAGTGACAGCTCTTAGAATTTGGGGAGCTGGACACAAACCAGTCAGATCACACCAGGTGAGAGCACAGAGCTCCCAGAGCTCAGAAACCTCTCCCAGTTCCTTTGCAGAGGGCCCAGGGAGCTGCAATATCCCTTTTTGGGAGGGATCAGCACGTGGGTGAGAGAAAAACCACCCCCAGCCACCCAAATTCTTCGGAATGGCCCGAAAAATGTCACCTTGAAGGGGTTGTTTGTATGGCTGATCCGGCCCAGCAAAGCAGAAACCACACCAGAACCCTTCAGCTGCTCCAGAGCTTCCTCCTCCTCCTCCTCTTCCTCCTCCTCCATCCCTTCCCTCCCAGCAATCCCAGCACAGCCAAACCAGCTCTGATGGAAACAATCCCCAGGCTGGGACATGCTCAGGGAATTTTCCCCCCCTCAAGCTACAACTTTTTCCCCACCCCAAAGCTTTGTTTAGAACAGGTTTGGGTTTATGCAGATTTTGGATCTTTCCTTCACAGGGACTTTTGGGCTTCAGTTGTTTAATTAACCTCGAGGGGATCTGATTAAAGAGTCAAGAGGTGAAACAACTCACATCCTAACCCAGGGGTTAGAGCCTCCCAGAAAAGAATATTTCACTGCTTTATGGAGATGATCTTGGCTCTGAAGAGGGGAAGAATTAGCAAACCACCCCAAATCCTTCCTTGCCCTGTCTTCCACAACATGAAAGCAGATTATTCCCTCTCCAAGTTCCCAGCTGTAACGTGCAGATGTTTAATCCTTTCAAACCCCCCTAAGGTATGAAATGTTTCTTGAAGTACTTCAACAATTTATAGGAGGTAACCTTGAACTCCTTAAGGAGGTAAAAGACAGCTTTGATATCAAGTTTAGTCTCCACAACTCATCTGCAGAGCTGGGTTTGCTCTTTTTCTTACACCCACCTAACGAAGTTCTATCAAATAACACAAAAAGTCCAACAAAAATCCCCAGCACGTTGTGATTTTTAGCTTGAAACACGATCCCAAAGTGATGAAGCAATGATGATAAACATACTTACAATAAATAATCTGGCATTTCTGAAGTTGATGTTGGTACACTAGAATTATTGCATGTTCCATTTAAACCTGAAAAAATAAAGACTTGTTTATAGACGTTCTTAAACTTCAAAGCTCTTTGCAATTCAGCTTCAAACTCATAAAACTCGCCGGCAATATACAGTTTATAGAATTCTAAAGGATTTCTGTTTTGCTTGGAACTGTCAGAGGCAGAGGAGCCACAACAAGGTGGTTGAAAGTTCAAGGCTCCTCCAGTATTTGTCTGTCAGCAAAACACCACCAACATCAGCCAGTGCACCGAGCAGCGAAAAAATCTGAATTTAATTGGTGGATAAACAGTGCCTGGAGTGGGACAACACTGACAGAACCACTGGGAAGGAGGAAAACACAGCCCTGAGCCCAGGGAGCTGAGCTGGGCAAGGTGAACCTTCTTTTCTCCTGCTTCTACACCTGAGAGATTCCTCTGTGGGTACTCCAGGGGGAGATTCCTGGAGGAATATCCCAGGGCAGGCAGGTCTCACCTCAGCTCCACACACAAATCCCAGTGGAAGCAGCATTAGTGAAGGCTCAGCTAAGAATGTTCAGGAACTGAAGGAAGAACAGAATAAACCCAAGGCAGACTCATCCTCCACATCCCCCAAGCACTGCAGCATAAATGTGGAGGAAGAAAGCAGTTGGATCCACATTTGGAAAGGGATATTTTCCACAAACTGCGTGTTACATTCCAAGTCCTCACCAGAGTCAGCTGCACAACCTGAGTCAGCAGTACCCTGACTGTATCCTTAAAAAGATGGATTTTCCTCTGAATTCCCACAGAAAGGCTCTCCTGAGCAGGATGGGAGGATGGCACAAACCCAGCGTTTCTAAAACCATCCCAATCCCAAATTCCTGCTGCAGCTCCTCCTGCTTTTCCTCCTTTCCTGACCAGGGCGTGGAAGATGCAGAACAGGGTTTAAGGATCTTGGAAGGAAAGGGACACAGGGAGGTTTATTTTGCCTGTGAGTGCCACCTACTGACTGAAAGGACCCCAAAGGTCCCTCCAGAGCCTCTGGAACAAAACTCCCGGGAGAAACTCCCACTTCTGGCAGAAGGTGTCCCTGCCCACGGCAGGGGGTGCAACCAGATGAGCTTTGAGGTCCTTCCAACCCAAACTTTTTGTGATTCTCTGCTTCCCTACAGCCCCGGGGGGAATTGGGGAAGGAGCAGGATGAGGCTGGTGCTGCCCACAGCAAGGCACAGAAGGAAAACATCCCAGTTCTGGCTGTCCAGGATCCAAGCAGGACTGACCACATCCTGTTTGTGATTGCTCCCAGTCCAGCTCGGATTTGCTACCTCACTACAGCAGCAGGAACAAAACCCAACTCCTAATAATTCACAAAAACCCAGGATTTAAACTGTAAAGTGAAGCAGAAAAGGTGGTGGAGGCACAGCAATCTCCCAAGAATTTGGGGTATTTGGGTATTTGTAAGACAAAAATATGTATTAAAGAGAGAACGTGTGTGTGTCTCTCCAGAACCACTCCAGAGGCTTGTGAGGAAGAGAAACAATGTGGAAGAAACACAAGATTCACAGAAAAAACCTAGGATTGACACAGAAGTAGAAGGATTCTCAGTTGTGCAGTGCCACACAACCATCAAACCCCACGGGCTGTCCTGAGGAATCACTGCTGAGCCATCAAAATGCATTTTGTCACTGCTGCAAAGCCTGTGGGGAAGGGGAGGGCTGGGACCAGCTCAATCCCAACGCCCTGAGCAGCTCTCCCTTTCCAGGAATCCAACAAGTGAGTCTCCATTTCAAGATACTGTCCTTTTGGAGCCAGAACTGGAGGGTTTTCATGCACCAAGCAGGAAGGGGAATGCAGAAAATAGCAACAGGGTGAAGGAAAAAGCAAGAAGGAATTGAACAGATATTCCCAGAGGCTGCAGGGAAAGTCCCAGTGCTCTGGGGAGCTGTAACAAACAGCAGAAAACGTGGAAGCAGCAGGAAAAGGAATGGATGGGATCAGCCAAGAAATATTCTCTGCTCTGACTCTTAAGAGTGCACGGAGTTGACTTTGAAAGAGAGGAAAATGTTTTCATCCCACCTCAGTGGAGATTCACTGTTGTGTCAGTCCTTGAATAAATAAATTCCCAGCCCTGGTGGGATGCAAGGAAGCTTTTCCAGCCTGGAAGAGCTGGTTCTCCACTGCTTTAACACCATTTATCACCAGGTTTATCTATCATTCTTTTGTAGCCAATATGAAAAGCTTTTGTGAGTAACTTTTCATTAGAAATCCAAACAACAGTCATCACAGCAGCCAACACAAGCGCTGCACTGCTCTTCCCACTGCTCCCAGCCTTTCATCCCCATAGATTATCCCAGCTTTTAATTTAACCAGGAGAAACATGACACGCTCTGAGGCAGCTCCAAACAGCACAAAAGGTTAAACAGGAAAAACCTGATATCCTCTGAGGAGAGGAAGCACCTCTGGTGATTTGTAGGGAAGGACAGTGCTGGCATGTCCCAGGGATGGCCCAGGATGTGCTCATTCCTCCAGGGAATCCTGGGGTCACGCCCAGCCAACACCACAGCACCTCTCGGCCCCCACTCACCTGGGACCTGTTCCTGGGGAACACTAACTAAGTCAGCATTTTTTATTACTTCACAGTTCTGCTTCTCCTCCTTGCACTTCTCCTCGCTCTTCTTCTCCTTCCTCTCCTTCTCCTTGTCTTTGTGCTTTTTGGATTTTTTCTTGGATTTGACGTAGGAGCCGCAGGAGGAGTTGTGTTTGCTGCTCTGGGCACAGTCTGTGGGCAGGGGGTGACTCAGTCTGTCGGGAGGCTCCGTGCTGCTCTCGCAGTCTCTGCCGTTGTGAGTCAGGTCGTTGCTGACATCCGAGAGGGGGTCGTGCGGCCGGGGCAGCTCCAGCGGCGGGAGGGTGGAGCTGGAGCTCACCGGCTCCGGCAGGGCCGGGGGCAGGGCAGGGGGGGCCGGGGTGTCCTTCCCGTTGGAGGAATTCAGCTTCCCGTTGAAAGTGGGTTGGGTTCTGTGAGCCAAATGCGAGATCCTGGGCTTTTTGTTGGCCAGGGGGTCGATGAACTCCAGAGGCTGGGATCGTTTCTGTTAAAAAACAGAAAAAAGGGTGGAAGAAAAGGAGAAATAAATCGTGTTGAAGGTGCAGGATAAGGAGCTGGATGCTACCACTAGGTGGTGGTGCAATACAGGGGAGAAGGGAATATCCTCGGGAAAAGCAGTTTATCCATCCCAAGCTGCTTCCCAGAGCCCACAGTTTGGTGAGAGAGCTTAAAGAATCCCAGCACCCCATCAGCAATTCCTGACCTCCCCTCTTACCCATGCACAGGCCGTGCCACCCCCAGCCCGCTCTCACTGCAGCTGGTTTCAAACCCAGCCCTTTGGAACTCAAACCCTGCAGCCTCCCCCTGTCCCAGCCAATTAGAGAGTGGAAATATCCCTGGAAGTGTCCAAGGCCAGGCTGGACAGGGCTTGGAGCAACCTGGGACAGTGGAAGGTGTCCCTGCCCATGGTAGGGGTGGGATTAGATGAGCTTTAAGGTCCCTCCCAACCTAAACCATTCTGGGATTCCGTGATAAAAACATCTGTCCTGAGCACCCCAAAGCCCCTGCCGAGGAAAAATGTGCTCAGCCCTCTGGAGCAGGGAGGGATTGACCACTTCTGCATTTTATTCCCAGCTCTGTGGCCAAGAGCTTCACCCCTGCCCCGTTCCTTCGTCTTCTGAAGAACGAGGCATTGCCCGGAAGAGGGGAGGAAGCGCCAACTGCTCCGTTCTCAGAATTTCAGGCTAAAGGGGACTTTTTGCAGCACTTTTTAAAAAAGCCACGTCACAGGGGCCAACGTGACCTGAGCAACCCTTTTTTGAACAAGGGCAGAGGAGGAAGTGGCTCCCAGCTGTGCCCACACCTCGGAGGCAGCTGCCTCCAGCCTGGAAAAGCTGCTCCAGGGAAGAATCCATCCATCAGGCTCAGCCCAGCCCGTGCCAGCCACAACCACCTCAGCCAGCCCTCAGTGTGTGCCCACCTGGCAGCTCTGGGGCTGCAACAGCTCTGAGCCAAAGATTATTTAGTGCCCAGAGGAAAACAAGCGATAGCTCTGGGTATTTCTTTTGGATAACCCATTATTTTCTTTCTGTCTCAGGCAGGACCGCGACGTGTTTGCGAATGGAAACGTTGTTCCGTGGCTGAAACGGAGCCGGGTGACGGCTGGAGCAGCCCCCAGTTCCCTCTTTTTCCCCTGGATTTTATCTCTCTTTGCTAACTCAGGGGTCTTGAGGATAGTGCTCAGTGCCAGGAATTCTTTCCACCTGTCAAGGTAATTAAGGAAGAGCTGCTGCTTCTGCCACTGAGCTCAAGGGGCAAGGACAGCACGTCCGACCGGCCTGGCAACATCGCTTCCCAGAGCTGCCCGTGTCCCTCTCCCCAAGGAGGGGCCATCTCCAACTGCGGGCTCTCAGCAGGTGACAGAGCTAAAACCTGCCAGGTTTTACAACCTTTTCTCTAAAAACCACAAATATCAGCTTCCCCAAACTCCTCTCTCTGGTGAGGAGGGTTCTGTACATCTGTTTTCTAGAATTACCAGACCAATCTTCTTCTTCACCTTCATTCCACAGCTGAGCTTTCCCAAAATATTCTGCATTCCAGCCTACCAAATCCCAATCCTCTGCTGGCACTGCACCCATTAAAAACCATTTCTCTGAATAGAAACTGCAGCCAGAGTATTAAAAAAGTGACAGCTCACAATGCTGTGGTTTGCTGTCTGACACGACAGAACCATGCTGGAAACATTTATATTCCACACTGGCTTGTCCCTGTTTCACTAGCCTTTCCTAAATCCAACCCAATCAACCACCCAAAGTTTCAACTGGGTCATTCTGAGAGATCGAAACATCACCCTAAAGATCTTTGAATCTTTAAAATATGGACAGCCACAGAAGCAAGATGAGTTTTCAACCTTAAAAAAAAAGGACACAAGACCAGGATCTTTGCGAGCTAACTTGAAGGTGATCATTCTTCATTAACCAGGAACATGCCCACAGCAGAGCAGCAGAGGATTTGGAATCAGCTACCTGGCAAACGAGTTACACAGTCCTTGTTCTCAACCAGAGAACTGCCTCCCTCTCAGTGCCAGAGAGCACATAATTTCTTTACCTGTTAATATTCTTTGCCACTAATCCCCGGTGCGTCTGTCCAGACAAGTAGGCATTACACATTCCATTGGCAGGAGAAGAATAAATACTCAACTTGTCTGGGCTGACCCACACTGCAAGAAGGGAAGGCAGCACATTTCACAACGCCAGCAACGCCTGTGCTGGGAGATCCTGGGAGAAGTGGGGACAAGGCTCTGCCTGACACGCGTCAAACGCGGCTCCTCCGTGGTTTATGGTCATGGAAAAAGCAGGCAAAATGTTCTTTTCACAGCTCTGTGCTCTGGCATCTCCGAGCCAGGAGCAGCCCAACCTGCCCCTGATCTGTCACGGCAATTAGGCTGCAAAAGGTCAAGGGTTTTAATAACTCAACCATGTTTGGGAGCTGCTTATTACAGCTTCGTTCCACTCAATTATTAGTAATGAGGAAAACACAAGCTCGTTCTCCCAGGAACTCCAGGAGGGATGGAGGCACTGCAAAAGGAATTTAGCCCTTAAAACTAAACCTGAGCCTCGTTGTCAAGAGATCCTCCCCACGTCCAGAGGAGAAACAGATGCTGAGGAAAGCCAGAATTAGACTCCAACTTAATAAAACGGAAATAAAAACCCAAGGACCTCCTGACCCGGCAGCAGGCGATTACAGGGTGCAGACAGGCACAGCTCAGCCCAAACCCACGTCCAGCAGCCAAATCCATCAGGAGCACACAGATCCCGGGGCTGGGAGGGGGATCACCCACCTGAGGGGGAGAGCTGGAGTTGATGGTGTCCTTCGGAGGGCTCAGGGCCGGCGCCTCTCCCTGGAAAGCGCCGCTGTTCTGGGGCTGGCAGAGCTTCCTGCAAAACACAACCGGGGGCTGGTCACACCCCGTGCCCAGGGGATGGGGGCACAGCTCGGAGCTGTGAAATGCCATCACCCCCTGAAATGCCATCACAGGAGCTCGCTCGGGCTCTGATCCCTGACAAAAGATGGGAGGAGAAACCGCGACAGGAAAATATTGCTGGATTTCTTATCTCTGAATCCCTTATCCCTTTCTTGCTTTCCCGTGATTTTTGTGGCTTTTTGGCAATGGAAGCAACACCTTGGACCAGCGTGGCCAAGGCTGAGCTCTTGGACACGTGGAAGTGTCCCTGTTGAGGCTGGAACTTCTTTTTCAACAATTTTACCTTTTTTCTCTTGAACTGGTGATGTAAGAATTCAAACGAATTAATTCCCGCCTCAGAAACGTAATTCACGTGGAGATGAGTAAAAGTGGCATTGAATGTTAAGGTGAAAAGGATATCATATATTATTCCTGCTGATTGAAATACAGCTCAGGAAGACAATTATTAAACAAATTTCTGCTGAGTTTTTGCTTTCTGAGACAACTCAGAAAGCAAAGCTCACTGAAAAGGGGCTGAAAGTCAAGCTCAGATGTTGAGGAATAAGTTCTCCCACTCATTAGCATCATTAAAACAACATTTTATGGCAACAGCAGCCCTTTCAGCAGCAAGCTCCTCTGGGTCCAGGAAAAGCAGGATTGTAACAGGAACTGCTGAGGTATTATTGGTCCACCAGGATTTACATTTCGGGCTTCCCAATAATACTTTTCAGTTGCATCATGCAAAACAGAGCTACTCTGGGCTGTATTTGTGGTATTGGACAAATAAAAAAATCCCTTTTGTAGCAACAAAAAGTACAATTAGAATCACTTGAGTGCCTGAATTCCCCTCCAGGCTGGGTCTGTGCTCCTCTCCAGATCTCAGAGTATTTTCCCAGCCCACCAGCTTTGCCCAACAATTTTGACACCAGACTGCCCCTCTATTAATCACCCAGAAAAAAACTACTCTTGCATCAAGTTGCAGCTGACAAACTGAAAAAAAAAAAAATAGAATTCAGGGTTAAAGGTTTTAATAAAGTAGCTCTGCAGTCAGTTTGTCAGGAGCTGCAGAGCCTGAATAACCCACCTTTAATTTCTCCCACAAGAAACTGGAATCAGCATTAAAGCTCACTCATATCCTTTAAACATTGGGAAGATTATCTCAGAGATAACATCCATGACTTGACAAGATTTGGCTTTTAACCTGAGCTTGAACCTTGGGCTGTGCTGCAGCAATATTTAGACATCTGCAGTGTCACCACTGTCCTGGCTTTGTTCAATTTTATTTAAAACAACCTCAGCAGCCACAGATCGACTCAAGGACTTGGGGATTGTGAAAATGGGAAGGGGACACTGATATTGCCTAAAAACCCCAGTGAAAGTGGTTTTCGGGGGGCTGATCAGCCTGAGCAAGCTTATCACATCTCCTAATTGTTAATTATGGATTTAAGGAGTCATGAAAGCATTGAGGTCAGCAGGGGAAAGATTTCAGAGAATCCTGGAATGGTTTGGGTTGGAAGGACCTTAAAGCTCATCCAGTCCCAGGCTGGGCCACCTTCCCCAGACCAGGCTGCCCAGCAGTGACAGAAAGATGGAAAACATAGGAAAGGAGGAAAAACGAGCTGGTTTAACCCCAGCACAGTCAGACCCAGCTTTAAGATCTGCAGATGTGTTAATTACTGCAGCTGCTGAGGCACTGAGTGGCCACTGGCCCTGAAATCCAGCAGGACCTGGAACAATTGGTTGGCTCCAGGCAATGACGGCGCCCGGCGACGCCAACCCCAACGTCTGCTGCCTCCTGTGCCCTTTTTCTGTGACTCTTTTCCTCTTGTCTTCAACCCCACATGTTTTTTTTCCATTCTGGAGCCTCATTACCTGCACTGGCTGAGCAGGGCTTTGTTTGTACAGTTGAATACATCCTTTCCAAAGTCTATTTTTAGACCCTCGCCCAAGTGAATGCCACAATTCTAGAAAAAGCAGTAAACATGGCTTTTCCACAGGGAGAAATTCACTTTGGGGGTTTTTTGAAAGCCATAAAGATTGCATGGCAGTTGTACTTTTCCTTTTAATTATAATTTCACATCAAGGCCATTTAAACGAGGTTTGATTTTCCTTGAGCAGGCCAAAGCACTTGGAGTGCAAGTCTTCTGTTGGTTTAAAAAAGTCTCATCTCCAAGTCAATTGTGCTTTTAAATCATGGGAAGTGCTCAAACAGAGCACACCGTGCTTCAGCTTAACCAAAAGTGCAATAAAATAAAGCACGAGTAAAAGCTCTGCCTGCGTGACAAGATCTGTACCAAGGCACTGAAAAATATCAACACTCAGAGCAGAATTCTGGAGAAAACCGGGAGATTTGGTATCTTTCCCTGCCAGCCAGAAGCTTCCAAGCCTGGAGGTTTCACCTAAGGGAAAGATCTGTAGAGGGAACAAATTCTCAGCAACTAAAGATGAACCAGGTCTGTTAAGGGCTGTTTCAGGAAGGAACAAGGGAGCAGAGATCACACTCCAAGCAGGACAAACAGCATGAGTTTTAAGGGATTTATCCCACAGAAGAGCCTCTTGCTTTTCTGTGCATCCATGGCTTCAATCAAGTCTCAGATTTAGGGGTGAAACACCTCAACCTGCACGGGAAGCCACGTGCGAGGAGATGTGGAAAAAGGCAAGGAGAGTTGAGCTGGAGACATTTAATCCACTCATCTCCCAGGATTTCAGAGCAGCAGTATTAACTCCACCAGCTCTGCTCCCACCCAGGTTTCCCCCAAGCTTTGCCTTCAACGATCTGAAGACAGCCCAGGATGATGTGAGGAGTGGATCCACTTGGATATTCAAGTTTAGTCGACTCCTACAGGTCCCTGGGTGATGGACAGTTTAAAATGATGTCAAAATAAGTCACATACTCAACTTACAGACCTTGGTCACCCTGATTTACAGCACCTGCCCTGGCCCAGGATTCCCTGGATGATATCAGAGAGAAGGTGATGGATAATTACCTAACGAGGATCCTCTTCAACAACTGCTGATCCCCTTCTGAGTAGCCAGGCCAGTCCTTCTGCACTTCTTTGTATACACAATCCTTCAGAGTGAAAGTGCTGTCCTTGGCACTCAGATTTGCCACCTGGAACAGAAGGAATTTGGAAAGCCATCGTTAGGGTTTAATTTTCTCACTTCCTCGACCAAACAAGAGCTAAGATGAAGGCAAAATCTGAGCAGACTTAGCAGCTGTTAGTAGTGTCAGAGAACAAGGAGAGACTTTAATATTTCATTTCCTTATTATTAAGATTATTTAATCAAACTGTGCCTTTCCTTTCGCCTTGTCACTGCAATAATTCATAATGAGTTTCTAAAGCACATGCAGTTGAGTGGGAAATAAGTCATATCTAAACCAGATTATTCAGCTTGGGGAGCCTGGACCAGTACAGATGGAAACACCTGGAAATAAAGCCTAATGGGAACAGGCAGTTCACTTATCACACCTGTGCCATAGCCAAAGTGGGGCAGTTTATGGCCAAAGAGGAACTCTTGGGGCGATAACTTGGTTAACAATTGCCGGGAGATAATTTCTCACTAACGAGCCAACAAAACAGGCCACAGAGAGCTGCTGCTTTCTCAGGGAGCTGTGAGAATGCCCTGGGATCACCTGGAATTTATGGAGAACTTTTCCAGGGCAAGAACAGAACCTGGGATTTCCAGCTTCAAGCCAGCAGAGCTCTGCAGGGGGCTCAGCACGCTTGCACCAGCAGCTGCCTGACATTTCGTCCAACCCTGCCCCGTGTAGTTTCCCCACAAAACCCTGCGTGGTGCCTGCACGGAGAGGAAACACTGCTGGAGTGGACAGAGCTGGGTTAGAATGGAAACAACTCGGGAAAGAGTTATCCCACTTGGATCAATCTTTCCACAGCCTGACTGAAAATTTCACTTCTTGCTGCTGGTTTCACGCCTGAAAATCCGAAGTTGGCACAAAGCAAGGAGCCCCGGCGAGGCTTTCACTGATAATGAACCTCTCTGGGTGATCCAGAGTCGTGGAAGGGTTTGGTTCCATCTCATGCCATGGGCAGGGACACCTTCCACTATCCCAGGCTGCTCCAAACCTGGCCTTGGACACTCCCAGGGATGGGGCAGCTTCTCTGGGCAGCCTCAGCTGGCAGAGTGCTGCGAGTTTGAAATGAAAATAAAGCTCTCGATGTGTTTTTGAAGGGGGAGAAGGAGGCCCAGGTGCCAAATGCTCTGCCCAGAGCCAGGCAAAGCCAGCAGCTGCATCCCAAATTCCCTGCTGGAGCCCCTCAGCTTGGGGACTGCTACCCTTCAAAGTGGAAAATGCTTTTATTCAGTGCATGGAGATCTTGTGCATCTGTTTGGGGATTACTGTTCTCCATTCAGGACGCGGCTGTGCTTAGGGATTTCTATTATCCACGCAGCAGGAAAATGCCTCAAAAACAAGCAAAGGAGTGGGGATTCTTGAACGAACTGAAGATGCTGCTGAGCCCTCTGCTTTTCCCTTTACGGAGGCTACGACCTAATATTAAAAATATCAAAAATCTATGAATTTCAGAGCAAAAAGCTGCACAACCAACAAGGCAAACTCTCCTGATAAGCAAAAAATAGAAAGCCCAGTTATCAGTTTACACGACAAACACTTTGTTTTTCCTTTCAGTCCTGTCAGCTTTCCAAAATCCTGAGCCAAAATACAAGAAGAATTTGAGCCGTGTTTTACATCGAGGTATCCCTGTAAACACACCCAGCAGACAAAAGCCAATCCAGGTTCTCCTTTACCAAAAAAAAAAAAAANAAAAAAAAAAAAAAAAAAAAAAAATCAACTCTCCCAGAATTTCTCTGCTCCCTGCCTGTTCCTGGAGCCCGGGAAGAACAACTCGGATTTTTCTCTGCACAGAGGCTGAGAGCTGCTACCTCCTTGTTTTGCTCGTGTGGGACTCTGCAAGCTCCACCCCAGCCCTCCCAAAAATAGAAACCTTGCAAAATGAGGCAAAAAGGCCGCCAGGAACACGGAGTCCTGCGAGAGATGCAAGAGCACAATGAAACCCACACCTAGACGGATTTAGACGTGTAGCTTTAACACAGCCTGTAATTTTTAGCTTATCTGTGTCTGCCTGTGGATGGGAGCCCTGGGAGGGACTAAGTTAATTAACTTTACGAGCACCACGTTTACAGCCAAATCAGCATTTAGCCCGACGAGGGCGGCCCCGTGGCCAGCGCCGCACGCGCCGCTCGCCTGCCAGGGCTTGGGCACAGCATCCATCAGAGGTCATCATCAGAAACACAGTTTTCTACTCTGAAACTCAGTGACAGCAGTGAAAAAGTGCTCCGAGAAACTGCTGGGAAATTAAGGGCTCTGGGATTAAAATCTAAGGAAGGAACGGGTTGTGCCAGCTGTGACTCTGTTTTTAATACGACCTGCCCTGTGCCCTTGGGCAAACTGAACTTGTGTCTCACTCTTTATGGAAAGGAGTAAAAAAGAAAAAAAAATAAGGAGTTTTTTCCAGACTATATTCCAGTACAGAAGAAGGCAGCTGCAGCATTTAAATAAATAGCCATGGTGTGTTTAATAAAGCAATGAAGGTGTTTACTGCGAGGCCTAAAATGGCACCTTTAATGTGACTCAAAGTGCTAGGAACTGATTCAGCTTGGAGACAGCTTTCACACTTGACACACAAATAATGTGCTTGGCAAGGAGCTGCATGATCTTCACACCTAACCAGTGGCACTTCCACGCAGGAAAGGCTCTGAGGAGTACCAAAAAAACGTGGGGACATCTTTTCCTTCACGTACAAAACTCGTGCCAACACAGAGCGTTGCTCCTTTACATCCATCAGAATAAAACAGAGATTTAGAGGTTATGACCAAATAACTTGTGGATCCTCTGTTACGAGAATCCTCCCCATGACCAAGCATAAATGTCCCTCTAAAAGGGACTGATCTGTGAGCCAAAATCATCCAGCTTGGTCACACCCCCCTAACCCGAGGCGTAGCCACGGGAGGCTCCTGCTATCTCTGCACCAGCACTGGGAGCTGAGAACTGTGTCCCCCACAGCCTTTAGAGTCACATTCAGCTGCAGCCTGGAGATAACAGGTTCCACTGCCACGGGAAGGGGGTCTGAGAAGACATTTCCCTTTACCTAAATCGTTGCCTTCATCAGAGTACAAACCTGTTGCAGAAGGTTATCCAGCAAATCCTTGTCCTGCTGAGAAAGTCCATCCTTCTGCAATCTGAGAATAAGTTCAGGTTTCTTATAAGGCTTTAGTGCCAGTAAGTGCACAACCCTATCTTTGAAGGGTCTCTGGGAAATCGCACTATTGCCTCTCTTTATTGCACTGGCAAGGTTGACTGGCGTTGGGCGCTTCCTGGAGGGAACAGCATCGGAAGCTCCTGGTGCAGGTTTACGCACCTGAACCTTTTTGCCTAAAATGAGATGAGAATAGTGAACTGCAGCAGTCACCTCGCAAAGGCCAGTGGGCTGTCAACACCAATATGGAGTTCATCACACCCCTGTGAAGTGCCACGAGGTGACAAGGAAGGACAAACACCACCAGCACACCCCCTCCGTCCCGACGCGCCGCCGGAACGAGCATCCCGTGAGGTTTATGCTTCATGACAAGCTTGTAACGAGTAAACAGCAACACCAAGCTCTGGAAACCTGAGTATTATTGGCCACCAGCTCACATAAAGCTCCCTTTGTTTGCCAGCTTTTCATTTATCCCAAGTGCACGTATCCCCACGGTTAATCGAACTATTTTTGCCCTCCCTACGAGAAGAAAATTCTGCATTATTATGTAGAAGAGTGGAAATACGGAGTGGAAAGACCAGAACTGGTCAACGAGAGGCTCCCCGCTGCTGAGCTCAGCAAAAACGCTCCTCCAGCAGATGTTTCTGCTTTTAGAACAATAGGAACTTTATGGGGCTGGGTCCACCTCCCTTCCCCCTCCAAACACGGCCCCATGAATGGGGCTGACACTGGGCCATCAGCCTATTCATGAGGGTGCTGATGGAATAACCCCTTCTCCACTGCGTTTGCAGATAACGACAACGTAAAGCTGGCTCAGAAGTGCATCTCAGCTCCAGCCCCGCTGTGGTTCTTGGTTGCTGACAGCACGATCCAAGAATTCATTTTTCCCATTCCTACTGAAAAACAGAACCCTCACACCATCACTCAGTGGAGCCCAAATCAGAGGACTGGGACTGTTTCGGATACAGGAGCAGGTCCCAGCTACCAAAGGCAAGCCAAGCAAAGCCAAAAACAAAATGTGTAGGGTTCCAAGGTCTAAAAACCTGGAGATCCAATCGATAGTCACTTGGGCTGGAGAAAGTGACCTTCGCTAGGACAAACAACATCCAGCATTTACTGCAAGTGTTTGGGAGGTTTATTCCAGCAGGGCACTGCTCCACTGCTAGGAAGCAACGTTTTCAACTGAGTCATCTGAAGATACTGGGGATTGTCTGCACTGTTTGTTTTACTGAGCTGCACATTGCGTAACCCAGGCCCCATTTCCTGGCTTTTTATTACACACCACGCTGCTGGGAGAGGAAGCACGACCCATCCTCGGCAGGGCTGAGGGGAGGTGACAGGGGGAACGACACCAATTCGCACGTTAAAACATCCCACAATCCAGAGGTCAACTGGATTTTGTTTCCAGAAATGGGACAAGAGAAGATTCGTCAGCTTTCTAGAACTGCCTTAACTCTTGCCAGGTCATGAACAGTAAAAACATCACGTTGGGAGGTTTCCACTTAAAGGCTGGAGCCAAAAATGTGCAGTGATAGGAAAAGAAAAAACTAAGTTAAGCCAGGACACAAAGGATTTTCAAATATTTACACACGTGCATGTCCATGGATGTATGCACACATATTTAGTGCGGCTACAAGCACACATCCCCTGCAGCTTTACCTGCAGCTATCTATTTACATATCTATTTATTCAAGTGTCAGCTCACATCTGTAAGTTCTGCTGCTCTCCAAGTCCAACATTTCATATAAATTTTTCCACATCTGAGCTGCCTGGAACGACTCCGCTGGCGCTGAAGTGCTGAGCTCCGTGTTCTCCTGGAAATGTGAGAGCCAGCCCTGTCCCTCCAGCCCAGCCTGCAGGAATCAGCTGATGCTGCTGGCACACCAGGACCTGCAGATCCCACACGAGGACTGTCCTTCCAAGCCCTTCCTTCTTGGACCAGAGCTCTCCTCCTCAAACACTGACATCTTATCTAGGAGCACTGTGAGCAGCACACAGTGTGTGTGCCCCTGCTGCTTTCACACGGCTCTGTCTCCATTTCAGGGCAGTAAAAGGTTTTAGGCAGGAGCACTTTTAATTTTAAAGAGTTCTGCTCCATCTTTCCGGGAAGCAAATTGCTCTGAGAACCTTCTCCCTCAGAAGCTTTAACTTGAGGCACTTACTGTAATGTTCTCAAAGAGGAGCTAAACAAAATAATCTTCTGGCCTACAGGAAATCAATGCATTTCCTTCCTGATTACTATCTTGCTTCTCAGCTTTGAGCACTTGGCTGCTGTGACAATGAGTCAGGGTCAGTTCTACATTTTGCAACTCAACCCTTCTCATCAGAGATTCTCTGAGAAGAGACTGGCTGCAGATCACATGGGCTGCAGGAAAAGCAGCTGCCTCAGGAAAAAAAAAATAGTGAAACTCTGCATTCTGGTTACTGTTTGTGCCCTAAGTTTGTGGGCTGAGGTTAAGCAGGGTCCTGAGGCCAAGGCTGGGTCTCTGCAGGCTCCCTGTGTTATTTGCCATGGTTTTATTTCCTCTGCTAAGGCTTTCCTGCTGTTCTCACAGTGAGAAGGGCTGTTCCAGGCTGCTTTGGTGTCTGTGTTCATTAACAGAGGGCCCTGCTGCCTGTGTCCTGCCTGCTGTGGTCTCGTGGGGCACAGCTGTGACACGGTGGTGGCAGTTTGAGCTGAGCTGGCCAGGAGCTGGACACTGGCAGGACTCAGCAGGAGCCCCAGCACTGCCACGTGAGAGACGTGGCCTAATGCCAGAGCCAGAGCACACAGACAACCCCACAGCGCTCTGGGACCTGAAAGATCACCCAGTGCCACCCCCTGCCATGGGCAGGGACACCTTTGGGTTGCTCCAGCCTGATCCTGGGCACTTCCAGGGCTGGGGCAGCCACGGGTCCCTTGGGGTGACGACGGAAGTGAAGACAACACAACGCAAAGGAGAGCAGCCCCCTAAACCAGACACCCATGAGGAGCTACCAGGAACTTTTCAGACTGCCACAATCAAGCCAACAACATCAGGATTTGCCTCCAGAGCCTGCTGAGTCCCAAATGGAGTCCAGACCCCCAAACTGAGTGGCTGCTTACCTACATATCTCCCCCCAGGTTTAATGACTATGGCGCTCCGGCTGCGAGTCTCCTCCTCTGCCTGTGCCATGCTCTGCCTCGCCTTCTGGTAGGAATCATCAGTAGCACACACGGTGATTTTATCCTGTATGCTTCCCAGGCAATCCAAATGGATATTGCCATTGCTGCAAGAGAAATGCAATGCAAAAGGTACTCCTGACGCTGCAAAGGGACACCAGGCTGGCACTGGGGGACAGCTGGGGGGGTGTTAGCTGAATAACAGTGGGGGACACACAGGGGAGCTGAGAGGGAACGGGATGCTTCCCAAAAACCACATCAAAACAGATCAGAAAGACTCTGAAAAGGAAGAACGTGCATTAAGCTTTGTTAGGGAAAAGATGCTCCAGAAGAGAGGGTAATAAAAAAAAAACAAACCACCAAAAGGCTGGGTTTTCCTTGGATGCCCCACTCACCTGGACACATACTGCTGGATGCAGTCAAAGCTCCCCTGGGGACTGTCCTTGCCAATATTGGAGAGATAAAACGTGAAGGTCCTCACTTCTGCCGGGCGGTCGGGCCTCGGGATGGCGATGTGCTGCTCGGGACAGAGGGGGACACCGGTCACTTGGGCAAGCCCAGACCCAGCAGAGTTCAACTCTCCTGCAGCCAGGATGCTCTGAGGCATCTCACAGCAAGGAAAGCACCTGGGTTACTGCACAGAGAGGCTGCAAGAAGAATTCGAGTTACCCCCACTGCATGCAGTGGGGAGGGAAGGAAAGAGAGGGAAGAAGGAGCAGCTGAGGATGGATATAGCTGTGACAGAACAGAGCCCACAACCTCCTTGTTCTAGGAACCTGACCCAATTCTATTGATTCAGGTTCAAAACAGACTCGCTCCCACTGTTTATATTCAATTTAAAACACTCGGGGCTCGTTTCTTTAGAATTAGTGATCCAGCACTAAACATAGCACACGCCAGGTCACTAGGTAGCATGCTTATTCTTTTTTAAGAAATTATAATTCCATAACGAGATTTCATGGCTCACAGTAGAGTGTGACGCTGCTGCTAAATTAAATATTTAATCAAGCATTAAGTGTGCTCCACAGACAACTCCACAGCCATCCTGCATTGTTGTTTTCACCTCCCCACAGCCATTCATTTTTCAAAAGGGAAACTGTCTCCCCCCTGCATTCAGGATCCGACGTAAATGTCAGCGTCTGAGCTCTACTATCACATCAATATTTGATAATTAAGATGGCTTCCAGAAGCTGAGACAGAAGGAACACCAGCTCCAGCCTATTTTAGGCCAGGCTTTTACCACATGGATTTATATTTACCCAGATTGCCACATCTATGCAGAAAATACACACTCCCAGCAAGCCAGCCCGTGGCATCCACACATGACTGTGCTGGGACAGGAGGGGTTTTGGGTGGTTTCCTTCAGACCTCAGACGTCTCCAGCAGCCTGGAAAACCCAGGGATCTGTGTCCCTCTGCTAAACCACAGGGATGTTCTCAGAGGCAGCAAGAAGCTCTCGAGCTGAGCCCGTGTGCGGCGTCTCCCTGCCCTCAAACAGAGCTCCCTTCTTCCAAAGTCGAGCCCAGAAACCCAAACTTGAGCCTTGCTTGACACAGAAGGACAAGTTATCCCCAGGATCTGGCTCTGAAAATACTGGGAGCAGATTTTTTGGGTGCTGCTGGGCCCTCCCTGAGCAGCCCCGTTATCTCCCCTGCCAAACGTGCGCCGCAGCCCTCGAGCCCTTTTAATCTTTCCTGGCATCCTCTGCCCCCACCCAGGCAGGAGGAAGAAAATTCCCTTCTGCTTTACCAGAACAGGCACAAAGGCAGAGTTATGTAAGCAGCAGATTGGGGGGATTTTGCAGCTGGAAATTTGGTGGGAACGGGGAGAAAAGGAAAATCCAACGGGGCCGTTCTGCTCCCAGGGGCATCGAGCCGTGCTGCACCTGAGCCTGGAAAATAAAACCTGCAGGATGTCACCAAATCACATCTCCACACACTAAAAGAACTTTCTCCTCGCTCCTGCTTTACCACTGGAAAAAACAGCTGCTCCAAAAGCCCCAGTTTTTGATTTTTTGTAGGGTTTTTGCAGCGTTTCCAGAGGCTATAAAATGAGGCAGAGTCACTTTAGTACTGAAAAGTGTTGCCTGTGCAACCCGGCCGTTATCTAGGAATTATTTTTAGCTGAAAACAGAAGGTTTCTCAAGCCACCAAACCAGCATGGTGACTGCTTTGAGGGAGCCCTAATTTTGGTGCTGGGTATTGCACCAGTAACCAGAGACACTTAAAAATAGCTCGGTACAGATGTGACTTCTGTTTTCTTCTTTCAAGTAACATTCATCTGTGGACAGCTCGCTCTGAACAGAGATTTCACCTCCCTCTCTGGTAATACCAAAACTTCATCCCAAGAAACGCTGTATTTTCCAATCACAAAGCAAAGATGTTTTGCTCCCAACAGTCATATTAAAAATGCTGTGGAACACACGTGGGTTTGGCACCTGAAGGGTTTTTTTCCTCCCCCCTCAGTTCAGTTCTTTCCCTGCTCTCACCACCCCACAAGCACCTGCAAATTTCACCCAGCCTCAGCTCTGATTCTGCACGTCTTTTTACTGAAATAGAAGCATTTTCAGTATTTTTTGTACAGTTCTGCACACAATTTGTAATGCTGCTCTTAAATCCTAATTGATGCGCACACTGAAACAAGCAAAATGCTCAAATTTCCATAAAAACTTGTAAAACTGTCCAAGAAAATCCATGAGGAAAAAATTGACAGCCAGGTGCTGCTCCTAAGGAATATCCATGGTCCCACTTTAGAGGAACACTGATAAAAACAACCTGCTTATTACAAGTGAAATTCTGATTATTACACAGAATAAAAGCCACTAACAAGAGCAGCATCACCACAGAGAAACGCATCCCAAGGCAAAATCCCCAAAGTTTTTATCACCTCCTGTGAGATTCGATGCAGACCAGGGTCCAGGCAGGAGGTTTTGTTCTCTGCCACTGGAACAGCTGTTTTATTTTGGGCTACAACCACTGACTTCCTCCTCCTTTCTGCTGCTGGCCAGAGCTGCCACCTTGCTGACCCCGGGTTTTATTCCCAACAATTCCCTTCCCTGGTTAATTAGTGTCTCAAACATGGAAGTTTCTTTTTCTGTGTATTAGAAACCAAAAGTATCCTTGACAGCTTTCATTAGAGCAACACTGAAACAGGTGATAACACATGGGCACAGTCATTTCAAGGCTTCTAGAGAATTAAATTCAAGAAGCAGCAGTTTAAATTCTTATTTTATGTCCTGCCTCCCTGAATCATCAAGTGAAGCTTTTCCCTCTTTAGAGAGGGGTATTTGCACAGAAAATCCCCACTATTAAAGCCTCACTGCTTTAAATCACACTGACAGCTGTGCTGAGCACAAACTTCCCACCCTCAAAAATTAACAGGATTCTCCATAGCTGCGTTTTTTGGGAAGCCAAATAGGAAGGCAGCAAATTGGGGAATGGAGGAAGAGTGGAAGAAGGAATTTATAAAATAAAGCAGCTCAACAAATATGTTTTAATGTCATCATCTGGATGTGAGAGCCTGTTAAATTCCTGGAATTACCTCTTCAGTCCAACTGATGGAGGATCCCTCGAAAGCATTTAAAGCCTCAGCTCCTTAAAAAGCAGGAGAATCCTGACATGCAGAGTCCTACCCTTAAAAGCAGATGGTTCCCCAGCTGCCAGCTCCTTGTCATACCCAGGAAAAATAATAATAAAGGGACAAAGAGCTCTTTCTGTGAGAGCTGCAGCTCTCTTCAAAGCTCTACCTTTGGCCTTTCCTCGTCAGTGCCATTAATTAAGCACTGAGGAGGAGCAGGCAGAGGTCAGCCCTGGTGCCACATCCAGCCCAGCCCTCCTGGCTCCTCTCCTTCTCCACAGAGTGACACTCCAGGTGCCAGGCACCTCTCCCACCCACGGCTCATCTCTGTGAGTTCAGGGCTCAAACACAATTAACCCTTTTATTTTGATAATTTTAATTTCTAGAAGCAACTGCAGCATTTGAAAATATTCTTAATTATGCCCAGAAATTGATATTTTTGTTAATCCTTGTCCGTATCAGATCCAGGTGAAACCCACCACGAGCAGAGAGCAGAGGCTCAGGGAAGAGGAGGATTTTAAGCTGTTTTGATCCCTTTTGCCACCTTTCCTTCAAGGGAAAACATTAAGAGGAGGAACTTCAAAAACTTAAGCAGCTTCACAGGAAAGGCAGGCTGCTTCCAAAAGGAAAGGAAAGCATTCCCAGTGTTTTCAGCTTCTTTATTCCATGCAAAGCTCATCAGATAAAGACAAATCACCCACCCTTTAAGTTTTCCTCCTCACTTCTGATTGTGCCCAACCTCAGTGGCAGAGTTTGATCTCAACTTTCATGCTGAGCTTTCGGGGAAGTTTAAGTCTAAACAAAGTAAAAAACCTGGAAATTGCTCCTTTCTTTATTTCCCAGGACAAGAAGGTTTGTATTTTTCTTCTTAACTTACAATAACAACCATGTCTTTCCTGCTCCATTTTCTATGCACTGTTAGGGAGAATAATATCACAAAGTAGGATGTGGGCAAGGACAATGTGCTGGGTTTAATGTCTACTCAATCCAAGCCTTTTTGAAAGCTTTAATGTGCCAGTGCATAAAAAACAATCAGAAGTTACAGCTGAGTTCAGATTCTTGGAAAAAAAAAATTTAAAAATTAAATTCCCCTTCTTTATGCGGAGACTGAAGTTAAACACAGGCTTTTTTAGAAATAAAAGGTATCTAAATGACATTTTTCAAGTTCACTGAAGGGCTGCATTGCTTTACCAGAAACACCACCACGTAAATCTCAACGTTGTCAGCAACTGGCATGACAGACTGGTTCAAGGGGCTAAAAATATCCTGGAGTTCTGTCATCGGAACAGAAGTTGGGGAAGTAAAACTCCTAAATCTAAAATAACTTCTGGTACTCACAGAACTGCAGTTACATTAAATAAACCTCCAGGGCTCTGGGAGCAGCCTCCAAGCTCTGCTGCTGGAAGGAATTGGTACCCAAAAAGTCTTGGGCTCAGTTTACCAGGCTTGGCATGGGATTCTTGGGATACAGGTGAGGTTTTCACGGATTTCTGCACCTTTTTCTTGTTCTACCCCACAGCACGGCCTTATAAACCTGAATTTCCCAAGGTTAGGAAATAAAGAGGAGGGAAAAAGGTTTTAGAGAGAGAGAATCCATATGATCCATGAGCCAACACCTTCCTGGACCCCACCTGAACCTCAATCTCTCACTTTCAGCAATCACAGCATCATTCCTTGAGCTGGAACAGCCCAAATTCCTCACTCCCATTAAATGTACGACCCAGGAAAGAACTTTCCAGGGACAAACTTACCCCTTGGCTTCCTTGAAACTGGATGACTGGTTTTGACGTCACAGCATCCTACAAAAACAAGTGGAAAAACAAAAATTACCTCAGAGAAATTCAATGCTCCAACGTTCACCGCCAAACCACAGTCAAGCTTGATTTTTCACCCAGATTTTTTTACTTTCCTTATTTTTTTTTTAAAGGGAAAAAGCTAAGGGAAATGTATATTTCAAGTAAGAAAACAAAAAAAAATCCTGAAGCAGAGGTTTGTGCCCAGAAAAGGGATAAACCAAGGTCACCCTTAGCTCAGGAGAGGAGCAGCTCAGAGGTGACACTTGGTCCCTCCTGACTCCTCCACCACATTTTGGGCACACAACAGCTCAGCTTTGGTCCTTATGTAAGTTTTGAGTTAAAAAATGGACAGTTGAGGGGAAAATTTATTCCAGTTCTCAGCCTGAGAGGACGCAAAGGGAATTTTTTCCAAGAGAAAGCTGGCAATCCTTTGGAAAAGCAAACTGCAGCTCCGTTGCAAAATCGTGTTGTTACGTTGCCTGTTTCAACAATCGGCCTCTTCCTCCAGGCTCAGTTGCTTCCATTTAAAAAATCATATTCCTGGGACTCCAAAACTGCTCCAAACTGTTCCATTTCAGCCTTTTTGCCTCACTGTGATTTTAGAGATCACAAGGACTTTTCAATTCCAAGTCTCACCTGAGGTTTTAACTCCAGAAAAAAGTAACAGACCCAACCCAAGCCACGCCAAGTTTGGATTTCTCCAATTCCAGCAGAACTGGGGCTGTGGATGTTTTATTTCCTAAATCACACAAAGCATTCCATGGTGGGAATTGTGCTCCATGGGGCTCGTGGGATCCCACTGTGAGGCTTTCCAAAAGGACAGAATTTATAAATAGGCTGAAAGTGTCATTTAGAAGTGAAAATGTTGCCGTAAGTATGGGAGACACATTTCCATGGGAAAACCAGCAGGAATTTGGGAGAGCAAGTGGAAAAGGGTGAGTTGTATTGTCCTGTTTGTGTCACCCAATTCCCAATGGATTAGAGAAACAGATATTTACATTTTAGCACCAAGAGAGTTACACAGCTTGAAATTCATGAAGTTGATCATCTCTCATAAAACATTCCCAAGCCCAGGAGTGAAGAATCTCAACATTAACAAAAAAATGGATAAATTAACCAGCAAAAGAAAAACCCTTTTAGCCCAGATAAACCCAACAAAATTTGGATGGATAAACCCAGCCCAAGACAGAGTCTGAGGCTCTGAGGAGCCCACCCAAGACGATTTCACAGCTCTGCATCACACCCAGATCATTACGGGACGTTTATGACGCTGAGGAAAGCAGGAACACGCTCGGAGCTGACAGCACTCCCTGAGTGCTGGATAAGGAATTTTATAGACCCAGAACAACCTTTAGAAAGCACCAATAAACAACATCTTGCTCTTGGTACAGAGATCACTGAATTCCTCGAGTGCCACGACACTGCATTCCACAGCACACTGTTCATGGACAGCCTGGCCAGCTTTTTGTTCCCCGTGTCCAGAAATTCATAGGAACATACTTGAGCAAACAAGCATTTGAAACATGAAAAAAATCTGGATTTATGAAAAAAAAAAAAAAAAAGGAAAAAAAACCAACCCATGTGGTTCTTGTACAGCAAATTACATATTTGGGAAGTTCTGCCCTTTGGTCTGGAAAGTTGTTTAAGGGGAATAAAAAGGGGGTAAGGAGGATGGAATAAGGAGGCAGGAATGAAAGTCCTGATGCACAAAACAGGGCATGGTTTAATTACAGAACTTATAAATCCCACAGTCTACAAATAAACTGGTTTGAAGTTAAGTGAGTAATATCAGCTTTAAGCAAGTTAAATGGCAAAGCTGAGATTTATCTGCCAAAGTCCAGCGTTTCTGTCTGTGCCTGTCTGTGATCCCCTCTGGAGGAATATCCGTGTTGGATGCTCCACAGAAGGGATCCAGGGAGGAGATGGATACTGGATGGACACTGCACCATCCCAGCTCCCTTTTTAGCAAGGAAAGGGAAGACTTTTGGCACCTCAGCAGCTCCACCCCTGAACCTCCACAGGCATCACTTCCCCCACATCCAATTCCGTGGGTACAGGTCGTTCAGAATGTTCACGGAAGGAAGAACACACTGCACACCCTAAACTAATTAAGGATGTGACTCCAAGTACCTTTATTAGATGAAATTAAATCCCTGCATGGACACCTCCATTCAGAATAAAAGAGAATAGAGGAATGACGTGAAACCAAATTACAACCACATTTCCATTTATATCTTCATTTGGATTAACTTCCTTGGATGTTCTCGGATGGACAACCCCAATTTTAAGGAGTTCTTGCTGCCCTTTCCAAAATCCCTCTGTCATTTTCTGAACAGTCACCTCAGAGTCACTTAATTCCTGTTCCTTAGTGATGCCATGACTGAACTTCCTGTGCTGCAGTTCCTGGAAGTGCCATTCCATCCCTTTTTAGTGGGAACAAGGTCTTTCCCTCTGTCTTTCCAATCAAACCACGCCACCTCCTCAGCCCTAGGACAGGACCTGGATGCAGTAAATCCCTGGCAAATCCAGGATGCTGATGAGACCTGATCTTTGTGTTCAGACAAGAGGAAAAACAAGACAGATTTGTCCAAGCCAAGGGGCACAACCTCATCCCCTTCCAATGAATTCCAGCTTTATCCCTCCCTGAGACTCTCTGTGTTTAAAAACAGCTCCTGGAAGCTGAGTAAAGATAAAAACCTAAGGAAGAAAAGCACAGTTCAGGTACTTTGCAGCAGCCACCTGTCAGGTGAGCAGCTTTTACACTGCTGCCAGGTACCCGATGTTCATCCCTGCAGCCCATCCATGAGGGTGACAGTGCTGGAGAGGTCCAGAGGGAAGGAGCACAATTCCTGGGATCTGTGGGACCAGGGAACACTCAGGAAGGAGCACAATTCCTGGGATCTGTGGGACCAGGGAACACTCAGGAAGGGGCATAATTCCTGGGATCTGTGGGGAACACCACACGAGAACCACACATTTCCAGAGGCAGCAAAGCCCCTCTAACACCTCAGACTCAGGAATTCCACCCCTGCCCTGTGCTGTTGTTCCAGCTGAAGGCTTCCTGACGCAGCTGGAAGGTTGGCAAAGCACTCCTGCAGCTCCAGTGTCTGCCAGGTCCCACAAGGAGCTGCGTCAAACTTCCTCTGGAAAGGCAGAGGAGCTGCTGGACCAGAGCTGGGCCCATCCTGCAGTGCCAAAGGAACATCCAGACCACAGCTGCACCTCTGAGATCTACCCAAACTGGAATTACCAGCTTCTCCCTCTCCACCTGACTGGAAAACAGACCCTCAGAAAGAGCCTGGATACATGCTGGTATTTATTCCATAAAGTTTCATTTATGTGCCATCTGGAAAGAGAACTTCCACGCCCAGTTCCCTGCTTTCCACAGGTCCTGCTGTATTCCCTGGGAATGGTGGAGAAATAAAACCCTTAAAGCTCTGCTCTGGGATGCCAACATGAATAAAACCCCACAGACCCAAGTGGTTTTTGTCAGTCCTCCACATACCATAAGATTATTTCAAAAGTCATGAGATTAAACCAGAAAAACCCCAGAACTCATCCCCAAAGCTCCCACAGGATATTTGGCTTTTACTATCACAGAATTATGCTCATCCTTTAGTTTCCCTAGGCTAGAGGAGAGCACAAAACCCTAAAGAGAGACTCTGCAAGCTCACAGAGGTGGTGACAATGCACAAACAGCTCCTCACACTTAAATATTCCAGCTCTGGCACGTGGAAGCTGAGTAAAGAGTAGGAAGGACAAGAAAGTGTCAATAAAACACGGAAGAACTGAATGTAAAACTAATAAAGTTTTAATCCGGGATGATTGAAGCTGGCAGAAGGTTTTAAACACCTTTAGTGGAAAAGCTGGATGGGATGTTCCTACCCAGGATCAGAAAGGACACTGGAAATCCTCAGGTCAAGCACCCAGCTGGAAGCCTCCCTGTTTCTTCAGGGAAATACAGATAATTAAAGAATACGTTGTTTTGGGAAGTTCTGTCATGTATTTACTGGAATTTATACTGCAGGCTGGGTTCTGTGGAAAATACTTGCCTAAACTTAGTATTGATGTGTTTGTCTGTTTTCTTCAATGTTCAGAGTCACCAATGCCCAGAGTGCAACTCAAAATTTACCCTTATTTGTGTTGGAACAAGGGGATTATTTTCAGAATTTAAAGCTTCTTACAAACAGTTAAAATTAGTAGCAAGAATTCCAATAAATATACAGAGAAACTATAAAAGCCTGCTAACCAGGGCTGGCATTAATGGGATGTTTTCAACCATCACGTGCAATTCCAGGTAAAACCCGTGCCCAGGTAAGGCTGCTGCACCTCAGGAAGCAGTTACAAAAATGGGAACAACCAGAAATCGCTTAAAAAGCACGAATTTCAGACTCTGTAATGCCCCAAACTCCAAGTTCCTCTTTAATTCTTTGGTTATGACTGGTTTATGTTTCTTTAGCCCACACAGAGAGGTCCAAATATAGGCAAGGCTCCCTCCCCTACTTCCTCTGGCTTCCCAGCACAACTGGGCAAAGGGTGGGATAACAAGGGTTATCCCAATCCAGGAGGATCCTCAGTTTAAGCACACCTGGATACGTGGGAAAAGCTCCTGCAGAGCTACACAGATTTCACCTTCCATTTATATTTCTGTTTCCAACCCCTCCCAGACCTCGCAGAGCAAACCAGAGCCCAAAAGCAAAGCAGATCCACCCCGGGCCTGGCTGGGACAGACTCCCAGGAGACAGCTCCGAGTCCCTGAGTTCATTAGCAGCAAGAAATACAAATCCCCAGGGAGAGGAATACCCTGGAACAGACCCACAGCTTCGAGTGAGTCTGTGTGAAGTTTTGCTGGCAGTCAATTAGCCCAAGCTGGCCCAGGAGAGAGCCACTGCACATTAGGGAGAGACAAAAGGCTGCTCCCGGGACGTTCCACTATTCCAAGGCTTGTATTTATCTCCTCCCTGAAACACAGCAGCCAAAAAAGCCTCCTGAATATTCCCTTTTTTATGTCCCGTCCATTACTTATGGAATTAAAGCACAGTCTCCCTGCAGCAGGATTTCCATCTGCAATTTGAGGCCTCCCAAGGATCCCGTTTGAAGTTGAGGACAGATGGGATGGAGTCGGCTGCGACTCGAAAATTACAGTTTTGCTATTCAAATCCAACATTCTCATGGAAAGAGCCTTGGAAATTCCAACTAAATCTATCAGTGTTGAGGCTTTCTACTCGAGAGAGGTGCCAGCTGCCCAGGTGAGCCACGGGGATGCTGCTGGAGGATTTAGGATTCACCCACAACCTTCCAGGGATGCAGATGGGGCCCTGCAAACCCCAGGGAGCAGGAGCAGAGCAGGGTGTGACAGCAGCTCCTCGGGCAGCAATCCCCAAATTAATCCATGAACACCTACCTCTGCTCACTCCTCCTCTCCAAGATAATCCCATTTATCACCTTGATGAGCCAGTGTTGTCACAGACCCCCCCATTTTCCTCTCCTCAGCATTTAAAAGAATTTATTTTGGGCAGAAGCGAACACTCCAGCTTTTAACACAAATAATTTTTAAAAAGGTGCTTTTGATGAAGGTTTAAGAGCTGGACTCTCACCAATTACTCTGAACTGTAGTTTGTATTTATTATCATTTGCCTAATAGGCATTAATGGCCACATTATCACCATAATATTAAAGCACCTACGAATCCTGCCCAGAAGTACAAGCAGCAATAAAATGCTCAAAAGCTTTTATGTCAGCCAAAATGCTAAGCTGTACATTTGAAAGTTTTTAATTGCTAAACTGCGAAAGACACACTGGCTTCTTTGGTTATAATTGCATCATTTAAAGTGGGCTGTTACAGCACAAATGTTGCTTCCTCAGTGGTTTCATTTTCCAGGGTTAAAAATTGAAAGTGTTTCTATAAGCTAGAAAATAAAGGAGTTTAAAGTGTCAGCTCAAAAAAACCCTCAACTTGATTTGCTGAAATTTATGGTTATGTTAAAGAATTTTACCATTCCCAGCTCCTTAAAGTTACAGAATTTCATTCACCATTCCCAGCTCGAAAATTACAGAATTTTACCATTCCCAGCCCCTCAGAGTTACAGAATTTCACCATTCTAGTAAAATTACCAATTTTACCAGGAAGCATCATGAGCAGGCTTTGACATCACTACACATCTGAGCATCCCACTTGAAACACAGAAAAACTCTACTTTTGTGTAAAGTTTAGAGAGTAAGACACATGATTAAGTTAAAAACCAAACTGTAGCCTAATGGAAATGCTTTGTCCTGCCCTGCACGGCAGAAAGCCAGGCCCTAAATGGACAATAGCCTATATCAGCAAAGCAGAGAGCAATTAAACTCCACTGTCATCAAGATGTCACCCCACAGGCACGAGAGCTGAGCCAGCCATGCAGCCTGTTCTCTCTCGCATGCCTGGAGCTTCTGATCTCAGCTAATCCGGGTTAAAAAGCTCCTCCTGAATGAAATGCAGTGTCTTTGTTGGGTCTCTGCTGCAGAATTTAGTTGGGGACTCAAACTGAACCAACTGAGCTGTGCACGGGCAACCCCCGCCCTGCACCTCCCTGCTCGGGGCAGGGCCAGAGCTTCCTCCAGTCGGGAATTAAAGGAAGGAGACTGAGTGGGAAATAGGATCCATGAAGCCCCTGGCTGCCCAAACGCCCATCCCAAAAACTCAGGACAAGGGATGGAGGTGGAGGCTCACCAGCCTCAGTGACAGGCAGTGGCACATGGTGATTTTTGCCAGATTCCCACTGGTTTTTTCATGGAATGATGGAATGGTTTGGGTTGGAAGGGACCTTAAACCCCATCCAGTTGACCCCCAGCCATGGGCAGGGACACCTGCTGCTATCCCAGGTTGCTCGAGCCCAGCAAAGCTTTTTTGATTCAATTTGGTAGCTCCAATTAAAACTTCCCAGTGCTTCAAAGCACTCTTTGCTTCCTAGCACAGCATTAAGTGATGATTTTTCTGTATTGGCAAAAACAAAGCTTTAAACTCCCGAAGAACAGATGGCTCTGACACAGCCTGATACTCTGGTCATCCGCAGCACCAGGGCACAAACCTTGGGAAATGTGGGTTTGGGAAGGGAGCTCCAGCTCCCTGCACACCCCCAAAAACCCCGACCATCAAGCCGAGATGTTTGGCCAGCACAAGGTGCAGTAGTTTTCCACAAGGAAGGAAAGCTGGGCACAGAGGCAATTTAGGCAATGCCTTTCAGGAAGAAAATTAAAAGGAGGCTCAAATCCTCGGAGAAATAATTAAAGTATTGTGAATTGGTATCGAGTTTACTCAGCCCACTGTGGAGCAGGAGACTTTGTTTGGCTGGAGCAGAGCCTGGCTCTGGCAAACAGAGCAGCCCATCCACTGGGCTGAGCCCTTCCCAGGAGCAGGAACCACCAAACGACTTCCTGCAATCCCTGCTCCTGCATTTCTGTGGCAGTGCAGATCCCAGAGCTGAGCAAATCTTTCACCAGCACAGAGAGGGACACGGATTTGCTCCTCAATAAATAGGAACACGCGCGGGGGCTGCCGTGGCTGCAAGGAGGAAATGGTCTGTCTCCAAAGAAAATTCCAGCTTTATGCACAGCTGGCTCTTGCAGAGGACACTGAAGAGTTAAATCCACCTGCCAGGGCATGGGGAGAGACACTGCAAGAGGACAAGAAGATACAGGTTCAATTTCAGAGCTAGGACAATTTTATTCCCTTTGGAATGGCCATCCAGTCACTGGATTCATTGCTGCTTCCTGGACACCCAGCTTCACTGCTGGATGGGATCTGGGAGTTCTGTCTGGCTGAAGATGGAAAGCAGGGGAAAACCACCCCAAAAACGGAGGGGACTCCAAATCCGACCTCAAAAACAAGAGGGCTCCAAACCCACCCCAAAACCGGAGTGGTCCGAGGTCAGGGGGAACGCGGATGGCAAGAAACAGGAAAAAAATCAAAGTGTGTTTGTGGCACCACGGGCTCCCAATTAACTCAGCCCCAGCTCCAGATCTCAGGAGCAGAGGCAGGAGTCGGCCTCCTCTGGGAATCCCAGCTCGGAGACTCCGGGCACGTTTCCCAACGGGACAGTGCTCCTTTTTTTAAACTTGATGTTTTCCCTCTTCGCTTTTCCGGGGAGTGAAGGGAGACCTGCTCATTAAGGAGAGCAATAATCATAAAGTCTCATCACCGGGCTGCCACGAGGGCTGTAATGATGATTATCTGCAGTTTAATCATGACAAACTCCCACCAATTCCACTGTTAACACGATGGGGCTGCTCAGGGAGGCTTTGTCAGAGGACCAGGAGCCAACTCCCACGATTTCCAAAGGCTTTTGGAAGGAAAAAAGCTCCTTTGCATCCCTGTGCAGCTTCCAGTGTTTAGAACTGATCAAAGCAGTCAAAATCAATTAAAAATGTCTATAATGGAAGAGTTACTAAGTCACAGAACACAGTGCCCGTTTTTTAATGTAATAACCCAGGAGTTTCCTTCCTCCAAGTGAAAAAAAAAACCCACCCAGTTTTGATACAATTACTGCATCTCCCTGAAAAGGAAGTTTCATTTTGTGTGAGTGGATTTTCTGCATCCGTTACTCACTCCAGAAGGGTGTTCCAGACCCTCCCTGACACCGAGAACCAGCAGCCCTCAGAGCTATTTTAATTTTATTAGTGTTGCATTCTTGAGTCAAAACTGTCCATTCAAACACCTTTACTTCAGTCTTGTCCTGTTCCCCCCGAGACAAAGGTTCAAGGATCCCTTTCCCTTTTCCACAAGCACACCAGAAATCAGCAAAATTCTGCACTAACTCTTCTTTTTATCACCTTTTTTCCTGAAGGGATTTTTCTCCTCTAACTCCCGACTAAAAGCGATAAAAGGTAAAAGTGGGAAAGCATAAAACAAGTTGCAACAACATTTCCCAAAGCTCTCCTACAAAGATAATGCTGTGCTGGCAAATTCATTGCAAAAAAAAAAAAAA
>VZRO01005383.1:41360-56737 GCA_013397915.1 Daphoenositta chrysoptera
TGCAAAAAAAAAAAAAAAAAAATCAAGCAAAAACGTAGAAATAAGTCCTATTGTTTTATGACTTGCAACTAATTTGGGGAAGAGCTAAATGAACAAATCCCAATGCTCACCCCCTCATTAAAAGTAGCAAATTTAGAGTAGGTTGCTTATATAGGAGGAAAAAAGTAGTTTAAGTAAAATTAATTTTGAATTTCAATCTGCTCCTATGGCCTGAGTCTGTCCCTCTCTTGCAGAGCAGCACTGCCTGGCTTTGAGCAGTTACAGTAAATTAAAGACAGGGTAGGAAAAAGGAAGGTAAATATTGGTATTTCTAAAGTGCAGGCAAAGGAAAGCAAAGCCTTAGATTTGTTTTTCAAACACGTGGGTTTGCTTTGAAGCAAAGTTTTCAACAAAAAACAGTACTGCAGAATGAAGTTTCCTGTTCTGCCTCCCTATATTGGAAATACTAATAATATTAAATATAATAATATAATATTAAATATTCCTCTAAGAGAAATCCAGCAGTATCTGCAGCATCTGCACTGCAAGACAATTCAGACAGACCTCGGCCTGACAAGAATCCCATTAAGACATCCATGCCCAGAATTCCCTGGGTAATCATCTCTTGCATGCAACACTGCTTGTTTTTGCAGCAGCATTTTACTGGAGTTATCAGATGATCCTGTTAAATTGGGAAAGGACTGAGGGGAAAACAACAACACCACAACAACAAAACTGGCAGAAGGAAACTGAATCATCCAAAATTCCCAACTCTGCTAAAGGTGACCAGCAGTGCTGTTCTTCCCTGAGGGATTCACTCGTTATGAGCCAAGAATTCAGGGGAGTTAGATGTTCTCAGATTAATTTTTTAAGAGTCATTCCTGTCGAACAAGACACCTTGAATGGAGCCTTCTGTGCTTCCTCTGGCAGAAGAGGGAAGTTGGCTGATTTCGAGGTGCTGGAGACGTGGCCACCTCTGCGACAACCCCAAAAACCTTGTGGAAATGCCGAGGAAAACAAATTTCCATCATGGAAATCACTTGGCTCGCTGCTGTCCCTCTAGGAGATGGCACTTTTCCCTGATTTTAGCCCTTATGCAGCAATGCAGCTTTGGGGCTGTTTTGACAAGGAAATCAGCTCTGGGGAACATGAGGGTGGGAGGCATTTGGGGTCTGATTGCCCAAAATGAACCACAGCAGCTGCCCAGGGTTTCTACTCCTGACCATTCCCACCCTCAAAGGGTTCAGATCTGCCATGTGGATACAACTGAAAAATCATAATTTTTATCAATTTCACTGAAGAGATTGAGAATTAGTTATTAAATCTCAGGAAGACCCAAGATTTGTTTTCATTCCCTGGGGAATGGGAAGCAGAAATTGGCTGATGAGCACTGGCCTGGCCCAGATGCATCCAGCCACCCACAGAGAGGGGATCCAGTCCTGCAGGATGAAACCTCCCTGTTTCTGCTGCTCGCAGCACAACATTCCCCCTGAGCACTCACCTGCTCTTCTGGCCAGTTCTAGTCTCTTTAAACCTCCTCTTGTTTCAAACTTCACACATTTCTCTGCTCTCCTGAACTGCTCTGTGGGTCAGAATTCAGGGAGATCTTCTACCACTGCACAGGTACCGAAAACCACCTGCAGTTCTCATCTTGCTACAAAAACATAACACAAAGGTTTCCCAGCCAAGCATCCTCCAAAAAACAGACTCATCAAATCATGATTCTTATGAAGAGAGCTAATGTTTTTTTTCTGATCTGCTACCTTACAAAATCTGCTTATGGACAATTCTTTAATGACTGTAAAACACAAAAATTCTCACAGCGGTGGCCAGACCTAAGATGTGGGTGAAAAACTCACCCTCAGAGGGTAAAATAGTTAAAAAGCTTTTCCAGGACCAGCTGTATCAAGTGTTATCTACTACAAGTATTTTGCTTTTTGCACTGTACAAAACCCCCAACTGCCAGAAGAAAACGTTTCCCAAATTAATACAGAAAAGTGTGTCACGATAGCACATCTTAACTCCCCCTCATCCCCATCTTGTATAAATAAAGCTTCCAGAACTGATTAAGACACCCAAGCTCCTCCATCCGAGGCTGACGGCCACAAAAGTGATGGGGAGTGACAACAGAACCGCATTTAGGGCTGAGATTTGTTCCACTGGCCCCTCCAGTTTTCCTTAAATAAAGCATTTCACCTCTGGTTCAAGCTCCCCCACCTGTCAAACACAGGTAAAGTTTCCCAGGTGGAAAGCAAGAGCTGGATCACACTGGTACCTGAAAACCAGAGATCCTTAAATCCCAGAAAAATCACAGAATCGTTAAACATCCTGAGTTGGAAGGGATTCCTCACAAGGAATATCAAAGTCCAACCCCTGGCCCTGCACAGACACCCCAACAATCCCACCCCCTGCCTTGATGGGGATCCTTGAAAACAACCAGAGAGCAGCAGGAGACACATGAAGGAAGAAAATTAAAGTGTATTAAGAACAGCTTAATAAACAACTTGGAAAACTTTTCAGAGACAACAGCTCAGTCAGAATTTTAAAACCACAACCTTTAAGTTAGACTGAAAAGTAAGGATTCACTTAAATCCCATTTATGTCGGAATGCCCAAGTATTCCAACACTGGCTGGCTCCAACTCTGCCTAAGAGAAAGGAAGAAGGATACTCTTGAATTACACCAGGTGGATTTCACTGAGCACTGAGGCACCTCAGCTCAAAATTCAAGCACCATTCCAAGAATAGTTTCATAAAAATGCTGAATGGGTCCAGTCAGCTACAACTCAGTTAAAAATAAATCTCTTAAATGCCTCCCAATATACCTGCATTGCTGCCTTCCTCACCAATCTGTGTGTTTCCAATTATTATTATTGTTTTTAAACTATTTTTCTTTCACCCATCAGGTTAAAAAGCCACACAGGCACAAAGAGAAGCTGGATAATTACAGCTCCAAAACTTCCAGCACACGTACAGTTAAGAGAGAGCTGGTGGAAAAATCTGTCAGTTTGGCATCTCCAGCATTATATGTAACAAAAAAGATAATTCACCTTTTCAGCCCCAATCAAGGTAACATGGCTTTTACAGCCACGATGTTATTTGGAGCAGTTTTACTGTGTCAGGCTGCTCACGCAGAGCGAGCTGAGACATTTAATACGTGAAAATTAAAGCGAGCGATTAAACACAGCAACACTGGGTTACAACTTATAAAACAGGAATAGTGAAATATCAGAAGCTGACAGTTGTTTCTGACCTAGTTTTCACTGGAGAACAGTCAAAGAGCCGAAAAGACTGAGGCGAGGCTGAAGGTGCTGAAATTCCAGTAGTGCTGGAGAACAGGATTAGAGGAAAAGCCTTCAGACATTCAAAGGACTGAGGGAGCGTCACCGAGAACAGGGAGGTTCAAGAGCTTGGGTTCAGTGGCAAGTGACATCCTGGGGAGGAGGAGGGACAGGAGGGCTTTAGCCAGGTGGGGATGAAGTCAGAGGTGTTGCAGGACCTCCTCAGTGGGGAAGCAGGAAGCCAGGGTGAGGAGGAGAGAAAACCTCAAACACAGGAAGGAATCGTTTTAAAGCCATCGTGCCTGGATTTCAGGAGATATTTTCGTTGCTTTTCTTGAGAACACAAATGTGCTGTCAAACACCTGTGCTCATTTGAATAACAAGAGGAAAAATTAAACCCCTTTATGCAAGAGAACTGCGAGTACCCAGGGCTTCCGAGAGATCCGGGGAGGGGGGGCCGGTGCGAGGAAAGCCAGGTGATGCCATCCCAGTAAGCTGTTCACATGTCTCCCTCTATTCTGCAGCTCCAAATTTATTTCCACCAGGCAGCTCCACGCTGGTTTTAAGCCTCATTAAGAAGCAGTATGTTGCTGGGCTGACATGTCAGATTTTTAAATGACCTTTGTACCGACAACAGCGTTACCAAGCTGCTAAGAACAGGGGAGAAAAAAAAAACCCAAAGGAGTGGTTTTCCATGATTAGGAGAGGTACGTCGTGGCTGTTTGCATTTATCTGAGTTCCAAAAAAGCCCCCACCTGTCAGTAAAGCAAGCCATTTAAAAAAAAAAAGAGCAATTCTCTCTGAAGGGCAGCTGTGACGGCATCAGCACTGTTGGCCATTCTTAACGTGGGACTTATCACACAAGGTAAACAGGAGTGACTATCAGTTAATGAACAACACAACCCCGAGGCTGAATTTTAAAGAGCGTTTTCTCCACTGCAATCTTTTAATGAAAATACAGCAGTTCAAACCCACCGAATTTGCTTACGAAAGTCTAATTTATTTTAGGACGTATTAAGACACCAGGGCTGATTCACTTGCCTATGTGCTCATAAGGTGGCTTAAACGAGCTGCTGAAACATCAGAACGATCCTTATCTTCCACAGGGCTTTACTCCTTTTCTTGCAAGAGAAAAATATAGAAAGACAATTGAGAGATCAGATTGACGAACTCGTTCAACCATCCCGGAACAAATCTCACCTCACAGACACACTGCTGAGCCCAGGAAAACAAGCCTGGACCAGTCATTTTTCCCTTGTGCCCAGCTATATCCTATTGACACTTGAAGGGAAGAGCAATTACTAGTCTGAGAAAGTTCTGCTGAAGATGATCTTCAGATGTTCCTCACGGAGGCACAGACAGCGCCGCTGGAAGAGGCTGTGATAAACCAAACTCAGAGCCTGGATCCCAAAGGAATCCCAGAGAAATCCGACCAGCAACACCCCACGAGCCAGACCAACCCCAAAAGCTAAAGCAGGATGCTCAGACACAGATTCTTTTGGCCTCCAGGCAAACAGAGGTGCTCCAATGCCAACCAGGACATTGGGAACACAACCTGACAGACACTCAGAACTCAGCAGGGATGTCACCCAAATTTCCTACCATCTTCACAGGGGAGAAAGCAATAAAGTAGTCAAATATTCCAGGTTTTTTCTATCACTGAGGGAAGCTGCCCACGAAAAATCCAGCTGAAAATACTGAGCAAGAGAACTTCTCTAGATTTCCTACCACGACAGAACCTTGTGTTACATACCTTCTGCTACCAGCCTCCTCCAGCTTCCAGGGATGCTTTCTCCAGGAGAAAAGTGAAGGCAGTTGCCTGAAGAAGTTAAATTAGGTGCTGCCTTTACTTCAGCAAGAAGCACAGAACCTGCACTGTTTCAGCTACCTCTCTATTTGCACTGCCAGGCTGGTCAGTAACAAACCTGCTCCAAAAATAAAGCGACAAACAGTAAAAGAAAGAACACACTCTTCTCAACTGGCAAAAATCTACCTAAAACATAAGTCAGATGTTTCTTTGCTCTCCGCAAGGACACCTGAGAAAGTTCAGGTTACAACGAATTCCAAAAATAAACACGAAAAATTTTCAGATAAGAAGAGGAAAAACATACCAGGGCTGCTGACTAAACAGAGAGCGACCACAGTGCCACGAAAAGCCTCCCCGGGTCTGAGCCCAAAAACCCCCAGAGAATTCAGACATTCAGACAGAGAATCTCTCTTGCCTGACAGAGGCAGCTCAGCCAATTCACACATGCAAAAGAAGTGGTGTAGCCACTGAGCCGGCACTTAATTGTCTGACCAGAATTTTTGGTCTAAATTTAACAATCCAGGCAAGTCGTAGTTAGCTGGAACGTTTTGCTCTCTTAGCCCATCTGAGTTAGGATAAATGTGTTTCTTCCTGCTGTCAGCGTCAGTAAATTTAGGCTTAATGACAAGTAAAAGGCCTTTACATGGAGTTAAATGGCTTTAATTGTGTGAGAGAGCTCAAACTCGCAGCCCAATGCAGGCAGCACCCACATTAGGTACAGCTCCAAGTGGTTGCAGGAAGGTTGTGGAAACATGCCTGGAACTGTAACATCAAACCTTCCAGGTAGTAAATCTATTTCTTCTCCCCCTTCACGTTAAGAAACCCCGAAGTGTTCTAGATTTTAATGCATTAAAACAAAGTCCGTAATTCATGAGCAGAAAAATGTTTGCTGTTGGTTTTAATCACCACCACGTTCCACGTCAACCCGAGCGCCTGTTCCAAACTGATCCAAGATATCCCGTTTACGTCCCTAAAGGTTAAATACGTTTTACTTTATCCATTACTGCCTCCCTCTTCCCATTTCCACATTTGCAAAGATTAAACACGAAGCCGCTTCCTTAGCAGAGCTGTGTGTTTTGGGACTCTCCACCAGCTCCGAGACTCCAGGCTGGGAGAACTGGTTTGTGACAATGCACTCGCTCGGCTGCATCGCTCTCCTCTGGAAAACCACACTTTATTTCTGGAATAAAAACAAGGCTCAGGAGCTGTGACATGTGTCAGGAGCACAGGAGCTTTCGGATGCTGTCCCTTAGCCACCTCAATGGCGTTAGGGAATGGGGACCTCAACGAGGCAGGAAGCATTTGGGATTTGCAGCAGGAAAAAGCACCAGCAGCTTCCCACGAAACACACAGATAACCAAAGGTTCTTTTTAGTGCTGACTAAATGGGAGAGAAGGAAGCAGAGCCTGTGGCCAGGACCACCAGGCTCCCATCAAAACACAGCTGCCCTGCAAGGACACGGAGTGGGAACACGAGCAAGGTCACAGCCACAGGTGTCACCGAGAGCACTTTTCAAAAGAAATTGGTCACAGAGCTCCTACGCACTTCTTAAGGGACTATTTATGGGAGCAGAAGTTGTTCTTAATTCTGCGAGAAGCAGAGGTCACGATTGGGGCTCCGGCAGCTCTGAGGGCTGAACATCCCTGGAAGTGGGAACAGGTGCCGCCAGGCTTTTCAAAAATCTATTTTAATGCCACAGGAACTCTCGTTTCAGAGCAAAGTCCTGCTCAGCACTGTCTGCAGTCAGCAGGATCTGCCTCAGACACTGCTGATGGAAACGAAGACACCCTGTGACAGAGGCTCCGACCTTCCCAGCTCCGTCATTTTACAGCAGTTTCACTCTGAATCACGAATTTCCGCCTCCGTTTGGGGCCGGGTGCTGGAGCCCCACAAGTCAGGGACTTAATGAGCTGCTGCCACCTAATCAGGGCGGCCACACCGTCCCTCTGGCAAGTGTCAGACGCACAGGGAGCACTTCAAAGGCGCTGAAACTCTCCCTGGGAGCGAGGGCTGCTCCCTTCCCCAGCATCCTGGTGGAGAGGTGAGCCCAGCCAGAGCCGGCTCGCTGGCCTTATTTGGCTTCCAAGGCACAATTTCCGCTTGCCCAAGCTCAGGCAGGGTGGAAAAATTTGCTTCCTTGCTACTCCGCCCATGCCGGGCTCCGAAAAGCATCCACTGAATCCTGGATCGGAAAGGAATGGAAGAATTTACGCTGCTCGGCTCCCTGGAAGAGGTGAAGGCACGGCTTTGGCAGCACCCTGGGTCACCTCAAACTCCGGGGGAGCAGAGGGAGCCGACACGCAGGCAGGGCTGCAGGGGCAAGCTGGAACCACAGCTCTTATTTGGTGCCTTCCCTACGAAAAATTCTGATTTTTCTTGTTATTCAGCTGCACTTAAGCCTTTCATGTTTGATAGCAGTAAGCTTTACAGGTTAACAACGAGTTGGGAACATTATTTCCTTTCACTGATTCAGCCATAATACACTTTATTATACACCAGGAGCATAGAAAACAACCTTGGCTCAGGTTTCCACACTGTTTTCTGCACAAATCAGTATTCTGTGAACAATTCTGAAGGCAGTTCTACCTCCTGGTCACAGTGAGATCCACGTTATCCAGGTTTTGTGTCATTATCAACTTCTCCGAGCATCACAAACAGACCAACCCTCCTATTCACTAAACAAACACAGCCACATCCATCACCAATATCCACACGTGCTGGCAAAAAATTAAGCCCAGTGCATGCAGGCAATTAAAAAGCTGCTTCATTTTCAGTAAATGCTTTCCTTCTGTGGATTATAAAGTTGTTTTTTTACTAAAAATGTGTGCACAATCACTTTTTTCCAGCTTTGCTGGCCTGTACCAAGATCAGCCCTTTTTTCACAGCAGAGCAAGAAGCAGGCAGAGATTTATCTCCAGCCATCAGTGGTTTCTCCTCGCTCTCAACCTGCTGGTCACCAAATGGCAGAACCCGGCTCACCCACACAGATTTTCTCAAAAGAGAGAAAAATGGTGGCAGAGGAGCTTATAAAACTCAGTTCTGTCCGTTCCCTTCTTTTTTGGGGACTGGGAAAGGCAGAAACACAGCCCGTTTGATTTTCTCATAGAAACCAGGAGCCAAAACCAACTGAAATCAGCGCCGGAGCTGGAAAGGTACAACAAAACTCACACAAACATAAAGTCTAGACACTGAAATGTGGAAATATGATTCAAATAACCACAACTGGCACATAACGCACTGATTGCAGCCCATCGCAGAACGGGCCTCAGTGGGGAGGAATATAGAAGAAAGATTAAATTAGTTCTTCCACCTCAGTTGTAGAAAATATGGATCCTGTGGGCACAGTGATATGGATTGAGCCGGAGTTTCTTCCGTCCTGCTGGGATTTTTGTTAGGATTTTAAGTAACACGCGTCTGCTCTTGCTAAATAACAACAATCAGCTTAAACTGCCACAGAATCACAGAATGGTTTGGGTTGGAAGGACTGTAAAACTCGATTTATCCCACCCCATGCCATGGGCAGGGATGCCTTCCATTATCCCAGGTTGCTCCAATCTGGCCTTGGACACTTCCAAGGCTGGGGCAGCCCCAATTCCTCCAGGAAACCTGTTCCTGTCCTCCCATCCCTGATCCCATATGAACCTGCCCCGGCTGTCACGTGGCTGCTCTTATCAAAGCATGGCTGAACTCTTATATACTCAAAATACAGAGCCAAGCAGCCAAGAGGATGTTTGTGCTGATGAAATCTAAATACTACAAAGTTTTAGGCAATTGGTTGTTCTCAGGAAGTTCTGTGGTACCTCCTGAACTGCATCACGTGTGGACACGAACCTGAAGGACAAAATCTGCGTCTACCATTAAACCCAACAGCACAGAAGGGAGCCCAAAAAGGAAAAACATCTCAGTTTTCCACAAAAATTTGGGCTGAAGTGCTGTCTCCTGCACAAAAAGCCTGCACAGAGGGAGAGCAGAGGGTTAACCACGATCAGACCAGGGAAGACTCAGGTGGGTGGAGGTGGGCAGCTCAGTCAAGCCCTGCTGGCCAGCAGTGACCTCTTTTTGAGTTAAACAAATGCTGGTTTCTTTAAATTAGAAAAAGGCACTAGTCCAATGTAAAGAAAGGAGAGACCAAGCGCACGGAGCAGTGTTTTTTCTAGACTGTAATGCAAAAAGGATTGGATTTTGGGAAGCCTGCTCTCCCAGTGCAGCAGGGATACACACACCACTCAGCAAACCGACTGCTGAGGGGTTTAGCACGCTCTTTAGTATATAAATGCTTGAAAAAAGAACCCCAAAACCCACCAAAATCCCCAGTCAGAAGGCAATAGCAGGTTACCAGGGTGTGCAAAAGTTGCCTTATGTACATGGGATGTTTCCAAGCAACACACGAGCTACCATAGAAAACTCTTATCAGCAAATCCAAGCTCCTTTCCTGGATAATTCATCTAGGTCAAGCTAAGGCACGTTGAACACCGAAGCCCAGTTTTGGTGATGCCTCCTCTGTATCCACCCTGGATGAAGTATTAGCACAGTTCAGGTTGTATTTTCATGAGCATTAAGTTCACTGCAGATAATGGTTCCTCCAGAAACAGCATTAACCTTAATTATTCAGAGGTAACTCGATCTCAACCTTCCTGATGTTATGACGCTGAGTGACGACCACTTTTCCCCCCCGCCCCCGCCACTTCTCCTCCCCCAAAATCCAAACAAATCCGGGATATTACACAACTGTGATCCCAAATGAGGGTATCCAGCACAGGATCCCAGACACGGGGTATCCCTTCAAAGTCTACCTAAACCCATGCAGCCACTCCATCCATTCAAACGCATTCTCTTGTGCATTAGCAGCAAAACCACTAAGTCAGCCAAAATGTATTCTTCTCCCATGGATTAGCTGGCACAAATTAGTACGGGAGTGACGCATGCAGTCTGTCCCTTCCCATTTTTCAACATGCACAAACACCAGGGATTTGGAGACGCTTCACAAGTTTCTGCTTACAAGTTACGGGCAGAGTTTAAATGGTCTGAAATGTGCAAATTGTTCGGGAGATAACACGTCCATTTACCAACGAGACCTCAAATGCTCCCTCCAACAAAACCTCCCCTCCCTCGGCAGCGATAAAGGCGCTGCTGCTGTCCCAACAGAGCCAGCACAACGTGAGGGAACTGTTTCAACAGCCACCAGCCCTCTGCCAAGCTGCACCACGACAAAAACCGACTCAACAGGACAGAGCACCTCCGACGGGCTCAGAAAAGCCCTGCCTGATGCTGGAAGAGCACTCTGAGCTGACCAGCAGGAGCCCCTCGAGGCAGGACATGGGTCCCCGGGGAGACTCTTCAGATCAGATATGCTTCAGACAGAGGTTAAAAAGATATGATAACAGCTTTCCCTTCTGCTGTTTAAGTGGAATAAGAAATCAGAATACACTGAAAAAGAGCAAGGGTTTCACCTTACTGGGTAATGAAAACAACTGCCACATCCAGCTGCCACTGATACAACCGATGAAATATCCTGCTGAAATTAAAAAGAGAACAACTTAGCCCCATATAAATAACATAAAGGGTTAATCTTCTAGCTTGCTTCCCCCAGTACTGCCAGAGAGCAAAAATTATTAATTCAAATTCAACCTCTCCAATTAACGGTGGGGTATGTTTTGCTGATAAAAAGCAGATCACGTTTGATTTAAAGAAAAAAAAAAAGCACCCTCAGTTACAAGGATTCTGTCACAAACTTTCTATTTTCCCTTGGCACATCACCAATTAGACCTAGTTCTTTAGTCTGCTACCACCAGTATAAAAAAAAAGCATAATGGGTTTATAATTTGCCACCGAATCCCATAGCAACTGTACGTCACTTTAGATGTAAATTACAGACAATTCCTTCCAATGCCGTTTGAAAACTATAGAGATGAATCTATAATTTGAGCAGATCCAAATGGTATATGGTCGAGAGGAAAAAAAGCTTCCCTAAATAATTGAAAGGAAACTGCCACGGGCCAAAACATTCCTCGTGCACAATGTTCAGTGTCTCTTTGTCCCTCTCCTTCCAATGGGAGGTGCCACATTCAGGTCAACGTGAAGAACAGTGAGCAGGAGTTGAGCAGTTCAGGGCGTTCTGCAGATCCTGTCCCATTTTTGCTGATGAGCCGTACGTGTGCGATGAGCTTCCTCTCCAGCCTCCTCTGATTCATTCAGTCATGTCACCGACTCATGTTCCCGGTGTCGTAAGAGCCTCAATTCTGACGGACTACAGCATCAGTGAATTAATAGGACAGGAAAAAACAGGTTACAGGGAAGGAGGAATGATGCAAAAAGCTTTGAGATAATTCAATGAATTTTGATTCGAAAGCCGGGTTGTTCTTCTCCTCCTGACACCTGCAAGCAGCTTTCAATTCTCGAGTCAGCATGAATACGCATTACCCTAAAGACCCTGTAATGACAGCACAGCCTTCATTTTGTGTTTCGTGCTTTGAACACAGCAAGATGAAGGAAACTCCACAACCTGCTCCAAAAACCAAGGCTGGAAAGTTATTTCAATAAACAGCAACTCCAAGGGGTCGGGTTAACCCTCATTTTCAAGGGATTGTTTCTCTCACAGTCAGTTTTAGAGCAGAACAGTGAAGATGATTTGGGAAGCCACATCTATCAGACCACAGCAGCTCCAAAATTCAGCTGGGACAACGTGCTTTGGTTATCTCAGCTCAGTCCCCAATAAATATTTGTGCATCTGCCAAAGTTCACCAGTGAATCAACCAGTGGCTTCAGTTCAAAACACTCCGGGGTAGCAGGGGCAGAGAGGGACAAGGGGAGCAGGAGGTGCTGCTCAGCTGCATCACCAAGGGATGCTACAACCTCCTTTACATCCTCCTAAAACCACCAGGCACGGCAGGACCAGGGCCAGGAGAAGAGTTGAGCCTGGCCTCCATCGTTAGGTCACCACGTAAGGTGACAGGGAAAGGTGTGCAACTGCAGCACATTGCTCGTTTCCAAACAACCACCCCAGCCACAGAGAGAGGTTTTAAAGAAATACGTAGAAGTTGGGAAATTCCCAGGTGAGGGTTCCAGGAACAGCCCTAACGCTGTTTATGGGCTGTCGGCACCTTCACCGCAAGGGAGACGGAGCTGCTGCCCAGGGACACTCGGGTCGGCCGTGTGCCATCTGAATCCTGCAGGAGGATGGTGACCTACCCAGGGTGCTGCTAAAAAACAGGAGTGAAAAGTAAAGGATGAATGATAAAGGTATTAGGTGAGGATGGATAAAATACCTCCTCACTGAGGGCAGGAATGAAGGAGCAAGGCACGGGCGTGAGGAGTGCCCTTGCACCTTCACAGGGGCAGCGAGGAAGTTGGAGGCAGACAAGGAGTGATGGGGAAAAATCATAGAACCATCTAATCCTAGAATGGTTTAGGCTGGAAAGACCTTGAAGAACATCCAGCTCCACCCTGCCAAGCCCCATCCAACCTGGCTTTGGCCATGCCCTGCTTTTATTTTGGGGGGAGTGGGAATGCCTAACCACGTACACACCCCCAAAAAGGAAGGCAGCAAACTGCAGGCTGCTCTAGAATTACATTCCCTGGAGAACCCAGAGTTGTTTTAGGTGAACACACCAGACTGGCTCCATTTCATCAGTGGACAAACCAACTTGGGACACACTTCCCACCGCTCAGCCCTCAGCAGCCAGAGCTCTCGGTTTCACAACTGTGGGGAAACAGTTTCAGGGGCAGCAAGTTTCACAAGGAGCAGCTGGGTAACATCTCACAGTGTCCCCTGTGAAGCCAGTACCTAATTCACTTTTTAAGGCTCCTATTTCTTTCAGGTGAGCTACTGAAGAAACCTCTCCCAGGATCAGGAGGAGCCAGCAGCCCCGTGAGCTGGAGCTCCTCAGCAGCAGCTCCACGTCCTCTGTACATGACACAGGAACAGCTTGCTGGAACACAAGAGTTGGGGATCAATATCACAGAATGGTTTGGGCTGAGAGAGACCTTAAAGCTCAACCTGTTTCAAACCCCTTTCACGAGCAGGGACACCTTCCACTCGACTGTGTTGCTCCAAGCCCCATCCAGAACGTGGATCCGCGACCATTTTCCTCCCCAGGACGTAGAAAACTCAGCAGAAACCCAAGAGCACAGCTCAGCAGAGACCCAAGAAAACAAATCTCTGTTTCCCCACAGCCCTGCTGCCTGATCCACACATGGTGCAGCTCCACACCAAGCCTGCAACTGCTCTGGCACCAGGGACACTCCAAACAAATGGCAGCTCGCCCGGCTGGGTGATCATTTTTGGATTATGTAATCCCAATACATTATTATTAGACCAAGAACAAACTCAAGCAAGGAACTGAAGACATTTCCCTGCCCGTCCTGGCAGAGGGACAGAGCCCTGTCGCAGGAAGGGACGTGCTCCCCCCGTGCCCGAAACAGGTCGGACTGCACGCGCTGGGCTCCAGGTAGCGCAAACAGCAGGATTGGATTCCAGGCCATTATCCACATTACACAACGCCGCCGTCGGTTCCACCACGCTTCAAACCAAACCGAGCAGAAGGAGCCTGAGCAAATTTTTTTCCATTTAACTACTGCAGCCCAAAATTACAGCGGAGCTGGGCTGGACAAACACAGGCTGCAAAGGTGTGCTGGAGGCGGCTCCGGGCAGGGCCGGGGCCCAGCGCTTCCGAGGAAGCCCAGACGTTCAGCAAGCTGGGGAAACTGTTTATAGAACCGATGCAGAACGAGCATATGTGTTTAATGGCCCACTAATTGTTGCGTTATTCACTACACAAACAAGCAGCTCTTCTGCCCTTATCCCTTCCTGCCCAGTTAATCACCAGGAGCCTCTGACTATTTCTCTTTTGGGTGGCGGTGAAGGAAGCAAAGTTCATTAGTGGCCGTTGGCCACCAAACAATCCCGAGCCCAGACTTCATTTAGAAAATAAACACCACTATTCATGTGTGACATGGACTCGGAATAGCTTCCCAAAATATTTAACGCAGCTGCCTGTAGTCTTCCTACTCTCCCTCTCCCAAAATAAAAGGCTTTCCCAATATATAGGGAAGAATTATTTGGATTATTTGTTTCATTTTTTCAGCGAAAAGAAAACCTAACAATTCAGTCTATGCAAGTCACTTATTCCTCCTGACTTCTCATAATGCTGATAAACACTCATTAAAATATAAGCTGATAAACCCTGGTACAGTCATTACCTTCGTCCTCATACAGAGATTGCCCAATTCAGTGATGTGATGTAACCAACACCCTAAATTAAAAATAGTGTTGTGACAACATATGGTTTATCCTACAGAAGCTGGCAGGCAGGACGCTCCTAATGACAAACGGGTTTAGGCTCCCAGCTTCCCCCAGCAAGGTGAGGAGACAGAAATGCTCGTCGCAGGATCAGAGGCGGAAAGAAAAAATAAAATAAAAATAAAATTACACTAAAAATGACAGTTCTGAACCCCTCTCCGGTCCATCCCAACACCAGCTGCCGCGCATTGCCATTATTCTCTATTTACATGACTAATAAGCTCTCTGGATGCATTTCAAGGAAACGGCACGGAAAAGACAATCTGGAAATTTCAAAATACAGCCTGAACGTGCCTCCCCCCCACCCCCGGGAGGGGAGCACCGGGCCGGGCGGGGGATGAACAACCGGGTGTCCCGGGGAGGGGACAGCGACGGAGGAACCCCCCAGCCCGGGATGGCAGCACCGGGGACGGACCCGCCGCCCCCCCGGCTTTGGAAACCCACGTCACGTTCACCGGGGAAACGGGGGGGGCTCCGACGTCCCTTCGCCCCCTCCCCAGACACTCGCGGGGACTGACGGCAGCCCCGGGGGGGCACCGAGCGCCCGCCCCCGCACCGGGACCGCGGGGCCCCTGTCACCCACCGGGGGGGCGCGCTGGGGGTCCCCGCTCACCCACCGGGGTGCTGGCACACGGGGGTCCCCCCCGCAATCACCGGGGCGGCGGGGAAAACACCGACAGCTCCCGGGGCACTTCCCGGAGGATCACGACCCCTCCCCGGTCACCCGCCGGGGGGGCAGAGGGACCCCTCAAGCGCTAGCGGGGACGGGGAACACACCGGGGCGCTCCGGGGCGCTACCGGGGGGGCACCGCGAGGCCCCTCCGGTGTCCCTCAGGCACCGGACACCAGGATCGCCCCCCCCACTGCCGGTTCCCCGGTCACTCACGGAGCGGGGGGGGCCGGGAGCCTCCGCACCCCTCAGCCCCTCAGCAGGGAGTCCCCCCGCGCCAGGCCCGCCCCGAGCCACACACCCCCTTCACGGGGAGCTCCCCCCTCTCACCTCCCCTCACATCC
>VZRO01005384.1:0-14857 GCA_013397915.1 Daphoenositta chrysoptera
TTTCAGGAGTCATTCCCACAGCTTTGAAATCAGTATCTCCCTGTCTGGGGGGATTTCAGTGAGTCTTTCCCCTGTGGGACAAGGTCTTCCCAAAGCCTTAGGTCTTTGCAGTTGGAGAAATGCAACTCCCACTTACTCCTTGTAAGTACTTTTTGGAAACGATGGAGGAGAGCTGCATAATTCATCAGAGAAGAGTTCTGTTTTCTAAATAGTTGAGCTCTATCTCTTCCCACTTCCTACTTCCGTCTATATTCGACCCCTGATTAAAGCCAGGAACATGCAGTGAGACAGGCAGGCAGGGATTTAGCCCTGAATGTGTCTCCCTTGCTTTCCAAAATGTGAACAGAGCACTTACACAAGTTCTCAGCAGGCTTAAAATGTGGCCACCCCATAGAAAAGGCCTTTGCTGGGTTTCTCAGACATGAATCAAGATGCAGGCTCTGTGCTGCTTCCCCTGCTCAGCAGCCCTTGTGTAACCACTGCAAACCCAACATTTTCTTGAGGAATGTGTGTGCAAACACCCAGGGCACACATCAGGAGACACCTGGGCACTGGAACTGATCACATCTTATTTCCTACACTGCCACTCAAGGATGAATTGTGTGAGGATAATTCTCTATTAACAACTGCTGAGGGTTTCTTTCACTTTGGAAGGAGAATTTCTAGGCTTTCTCTCCTCTGTGGAAACCTGCTCTGTCAGAGATTTATGTGTTCCCGTTGCATTTAGTTGAAATCAGGCAGTGGTGGCAGTGCTAGAGAGACAAGGGCAGCTGCTTGGGCAGAGAGAAATCAGGTGGCACTTAAGTAAAGAGCAGTTCTTGGGCACTTTTAGCAGAGGTCCTGCTCCGAGGCTGTGTTTTATGGCCTGTTTGTAGATGTGCTGGCAGGGGAGCTGCAGGAAATGAGCTAGTGAGGATTTCTAAGGCTGATTTGATTCAGGTGCTGCTGGTAGTAGCTTAGAGGAACCCCTTGTATTGTCTGTGGGAGCATCAGTGCTCCTGGGGAGTCATTTTCATCTCACAGATAGGAAAAGCTGTGGGAGCTCGGCCATCAGTGGTTGGTGCCTCGAGATTCTCAGACAAGGGGTAACTTCACACACACTCCCTTAGACTTTGGGAAATTGGTCTAAAAATGTTAATATAAACAGACTCAATTATTGTAAAATACAGTTTTACTAACATAAAGCAAGCCTGCCATGGGCAGGGACACCTTCCACTATCCCAGGTTGCTCAGAGCCCCATCCAACCTGGCCTTGGACACTGCCAGAGATGGGGCAGCCACAGCTTCTCTGGGCAGCCTGTGCCAGGGCCTCACCACCCTCACAGGGAAGAACTACTTTCTGATATCCAATCTAAATTTCCTTTCAGTGTGAAGCCATTCCCTTTTCTCCTGTAACTACAGGCTCTTGTAAATAGTCTCTCTCCTTAGCAGATTATTATCAAAACAGTAAAAAGTTGAGGAATAGATATTGGGATAACAGATAGTATGTCTGAAATGGGTTATTTTTCCCCCACCCCCAGTAATAAATCTGGCTCCCTTCATTTACCTCTCAATGAGGGTATGAGTTTACAAATACTCACTTGTATAGATCCTTGCAGGTGGGAAGAGCTGTAGGTCTTGGTGGAGTAAAATTCCATTATTAAGTTCTTATTATAGACTTTTGGTCTTAAAGTTCTCTGCCTTGGCTAGGGAAGTTCACTTAAGGTTGGAAGCTGGCACAAAAATGTTGGTCTGACCTCAGGATCAAACTTTTATTTTTAATACAACTGATGAGAGCAAAACTCGTTGTGCACTTCCCATCAGCAAACAAGTTTCAAAATAAGAGTATGACAGAGCTCAGCTGTGTAGGATTTGAATGTGAATGACTGGCTTGGGCAGGAAAAATCTCTGGCACTGTTTGTACAGCATAATACAGATTGGATGTTGCCTTTGGGAAAGGTTTTAATGGGGACTTGAGGTATCTGCTCGCTTTATTTTTGCATAGAATAGTCCATCTAACATGTCTAATGATGATGGGTGAGAGACTTTATCCAATTCTTCCTGTATTGAACCCAGGAACTAATTCATGTGCCCTCTCTAGTTAGATATAATCATCACATTATAAAAAAATAGTGAGAAAGAGCAAAGTCATCCATGTGAAGAGCAGAGTATTAATGCAGATTTTTCTTTTGCAGTAAAACTATTAAATCGTTTCCCAGCCTGAAAACTCAGTGTTTGTACATGAAATTGCAGAGAAGAGGATATTTACTTTACCTGATCCCTTTGGTTCCCTGCTTAAAGAGTGAAGAGCTTTGATCTGAAGTTAATAAAAAAGAAGCATAATCTGTATAAAACAGATATACCCGTGAGACTTTTCAAATAGCTTTTTAAAAATATTTTTGGTTTTCATTGAGGGCTAGGAAGTTGGTTCAAAAAAAAAGAGACTTTTTTCAAGCTGAGATGCACAGCAATTTTTCTATCTGACTCTTCAACAGAGACTACATAAGGAGGTATCAGTCCTTTGACTCCAGAGTTGAACCTTGTCCAAGCAGATTTGATTCCCCATCTTGCTGTTGGAAAATTCACATGGTAGAGAATAGGATTTTTATGTTTAGGATAAGTTGAGTGGCAGGGGAGTTTTAAAAGGTCTGTTCAAGATTACTTTTTGCACTTCTACATGACCAGTGAGTTGCCAGAGTTCTATTGAGGAGCTTTTGAAAAATCGTGGAAGTGTTGGCTGGAGGGCACCTTTGGTAATCCTCCTGCAAGGGCAAATTGCCACCAGGGCGCGTCAGTCATGCCTTTGCCTGTCTGAATCTTGAAGGCTTTTGCAGATGAAGTTTCTGTGACACAGGAGCCCTTGGAAATGATACCTTGTAATTTGTGTTAACTCATCCCCCCCATAAAAGCTCTGCAGGGGTTTGTGGCTAAAGGAGAAAAATGTGCCCACAGCTGCAGAAATAAAGATTATTGGTTTGTTGCTTTTCAAATGAATTGGCGTATTGTATTTTAGTAGTTTAAGCTGGGTCTATATTTAGCACCTATACTTCTAGAAAAGATTAAAAGGCTTTTGTTCCACTGATCCTTAAGACAATCAGGCTTCAAATTGGAGATCAGGACATGCAGAATGGGTATGGGGAGTTAATTATTTAGAAACTGAATGGCTCAGATTTTTTCCTGTCTTTCAAAAGCTCTAAAGCCTGTTTTTCCCAAAATAGGGGATTTTCATAGAATCAGAGAGTCACAGAATGGTTTGGGCTGGAAGGGGCCTTAAGGATCATTTTGTTCCACCCCCCTGCCAGGGGCAGGGACACCTTCCATTATCCCAGGTTGCTCAGAGCCCCATCCAGCCTGGCCTTGGACACTGCCAGGGATGGGGCAGCCACAGCTTCTCTGAGAAACTTGTGCCAGGGCCTCATCACCCTCACAGGGAACAATTTCATTCCAATATCCCATCTAAACCTCCTCTCTGTCAGTGTGAAGCCATTGCCCCTTGTCCTGTCACTCCAGGCCCTTGCCAAGAGTCTCTCTTCCACTATGGATGCATAGTTTCAAGAAACACCCTCATGGCCTTGGTCTCTGTTCTCTGTCTTTCCAGGGGATGGTTTTGGGAAGCTTTGGAAGACAGGGAGCCACATCCTGCTCTTTATTAGTTTCCATGTGTTTGCACAAAACACAAAACAAGTCAGAGCTGCACAGGCCTCTGAGCTGCTACCCTTTTAGGGCAGAATTCAGGGCCACAGGGCAGAATCAGAGAATTGTTCAAATTAATCAGTATATCTGGATGTCTGTAGTCCAGCCTGCTGCTCAAAGCAGCATTATGTCTGAAGTGAGACCAGGTTGTGCAGGAATGTTTCAGGTTGCATCTTGAGAACCTTTAAGGCTGTAGACTGCCCATGACCACGACATCTCATAGGCAGCCTGCTCCTGTGCTTTGATATATTGCTGTGCCTTTTTTCCCCACCCCTGTGTCCAGTAAGATCCCCTCTTGCTTCAATTTAGGACCATTATCTATTGTTCTGTAGCTGGGCATGTGAGATCCCAGCTCTTTGTCCTTGGCAGAAGCCTGTCAGGAACTGGAAGATGGCTTTACCATGTTCCCAAAGTTTTATTTTCAGTGTAATCAAGCTTCCTTGCCTCAGCTTCTCCTCACAGGACAAATTCTCCAGGCTGGACAATTTTGGTGCCACTCCACTGAACTCATTCCAGTTTACTTCTAAAAGATTCCCTGAAGTAGCTGTTTGTGCTTTAGGAGTGTTTTTTGCTTCATCCAAAAAGATGGCTAATCATGGCTAAAACATTTTGACTGGCTTTCCTATGGGCCTGTGCTGAAATAGATGAGCACAGCACCTCTTTTGTGTTCCCTTGACTTCCTGTCTGGGTCATCTCTTTAATTTTGTGTCTCCCCTCTGAAAACCAGGAGTCGTATTCTGTTGCCATAGAGAAAATACAGAGGTTTTGCCTTGGATTTAAATGAAGCATAAAAAACCCAAAAGGTTCTTTAAATTTTTGTCTTACTCCTACGCTTGTGTCATTAATTAGGCAAAACAGCAAGGAAATGCTTCTTGCAAATGTACATCTGTGGTTCTTCAGGTAGAAAAAACCCTGGATATCACTGCATATGTCTTATTATCACGGTAAATGTGAAAAAGTGCAAGTAATGTATGTTCATACTGAGTTTTCCTGTCAATTCAGTTGAGCACATTATGGATAAAGCCTGGATTCCCAGCCCCTCATGCCACTACAAAAGAATGTTCCTTCCCTTCTCAGACTTGGTCAAGAAAATTACTTCAGAAATAGAAATTAGTTATATAAGGCTGCACCCTGGCCATCTGACAACCTCACGTCTTCCCAGTAGGCACAGTACTAACTTTATCCCAGCACAGTGCCCGGGCTAATATGAGTCATCTGATAACCTCCTCATCGTGCATTGACCTCAACCTTGGACCAGAATAAGCAGAAATTCAATTACAAACCTCTCCTTGGTGCTCCCACCCTCCCTCCAGTGTGTTTGAGGCTCTGAGTAGCGTGGCAGACTTGGAGGCTTCACTTTCTCTCCATCTGGCTGTGGTGAAACGGGAGCCGAGCCTCGGGATGAGTTTGTTTGTCCTCTAAAGAGCCGCAGGCTCTGATCCTGTGTTCAGTGGGTTCAGCACTGGCTCTGCTCTGCTCACTGCAGGTGAATTGCCCCTGACTGAGGCTGAGCAGGAATCCTCTGTGATATGGGAAAAGCCTTGCATCTTCCTCTGAAGGCAGGACCTTGCTTTTAATACCTCATTTCTTGACTTTCCCTGCTTGCATTAATGGATGGGAAAGATTTTTGTAGGTTTATAATACTTTACCATTCTCCCTTCCTGAAAGCCAGATGCAAGTTGGGGATCTCCAGGCAGAGAAGAGGGCACTTGGGGCAGGGAAAGAGCAGTGATAGGCATTTTTGGGATAAGTTTTCCTCAGAAACAAATCCACTTTGAAGGCACAAACCTCTGTCTGTATCCAGGAATGCCCACCTGAGATGTGCTCTGTGTGACAAGAGAGGGATGGCACATTGCCACACATGGATATGGGCCTATCAAGGCACTGGACTGAGCAGAGATAACTCAAAGATAACCTCAGCCCTGCCAATGAGGGGCTTTGTGTCCTTGGGCACTCAGCTTGTACCTCTTCCCCATGGGGCCCATCACTAAGGTGGGCCTGTTCCAAAGCCATACCCTTTTTTGGGAAAGATTTAGGGTTTTGTAGTTTGTCTGGAGAAGATACCATGCGGGCTGACTTATGGAAGGTGCTGAGCATCCTGCACCAAGAATAAAGCTGCTCATCTTCTAAGGCCTTGATTTAAAACTCACTGAGCTGTTCCTTGTGAGTAAATTATAGAACAAATTTACCTCTGGAGCCATCCAGTCCTGATTTCTCTTGAAATAAATATTTGAAACTTCACAGTGAAAAGCAGATGTTAAATTCATGTTATTCTACAGTGCCTCTGAACTGTTTGCTTGAAGGTAAGCCCCTTTCCCTGTTCTTGCTATGCTTTGGTCATCTGTTTTCCAATATCTGAAACCGCTAAAGCAAGAAAGTTACCCATGAAAAAAAATAGGGAATGCAACAGTTTTTAAGGTGTGTTTTCAGATGCATCATGTAAAAACTCCCTAAAAGATTCAAGAGCATTGTTGCGCATGAATTTACAAGGACATGTATTTCTACAGCCAGGGGATAATTCTGTAAATAAGCACAACCCTGTGACCAAACATGCATGCAAACATGCCCAAATGTACCTAAAGATTTGTACAAAGCCTGCACTTGTTTGGCTTTAATTTCTACCCACATATCTGGGCAGAGTAAAGCTGAATCTGACAAAAATTCTAAAGGTTAGCCAAGAAGTTTGGGTGGAAGGCACTACTGAAACATGGAATCATTCTGTTTAAGAAGTCCCTTAAAAAGTTGCGACTTGCAGACACCAAACTTTCAGTACTGGATGTGACAGAGAAAGAAAAAATGGTTCTGTTCTGAGAAAGAGCCTACTCACTTAATTTGTACCCAAACCACCCTGGAATGAAAGGATTCTTTCGTCTGAACCATTCAGGCTCAATGCACCTTTTGTTTTACATGAAACCTGAGGTATTCACCTCCTGTCACTTTAGTGGTGAAGTGTTTTACCTCCTTTGTGACTTGATCAGAAGATCTTTGTATTCAGCAGAATGTTTCCTTTTTGTGTCAGTCAGGCTGGGAAGATCTGTGCACCTCGTTCCTTTGAAAAATGGATTAATTATTCAGAAGTGCATTAACTTTGAATGTCCGGAGTCAGGCACCTCAGAGAGTGTGATCTTGACTAGTTTGGAAAATTAACTTCCTCTTTCCAACGTGTACCAAAACCACACAAACACAGCAGTTCCTTGTGGAAATGGAATAATGAGCTCACACATAACTTCAAGTTTCTCTGGAAGCACCATTCTTTGTGTCTGGGGTAAGATTTTGAACTTGAGATCAAGTGTAGTGCCTCTGTAATAAGCACAGAAGGACAAAATGTAGCTGCAGGTATTGGTTTGCTTCCTAAGAAGTCAATATGAGATGATTTGGCAACATGTAGTGATTGGTACTCATTATGGAATTCACTGGTGCAGGTAATGGCAATCACTTGGGAATAGCAGACAGAGAAATGCATTTCATGGTGATCCCTAATTTTTTGTTCCTCACCCAATTATCTGAATTGCAGTATCGGTCTGTGCCTCTGACTTTATGTGCAGTCCACCCACTGAGAAGATTCTGGAGCACACACACTTTGTCCCTTAGAAGTATTTAGGGTTTTTTTTCTCTTGCCACAAATTCTACCTTTTAATACCCGTCAAAGGAGCAGCTGCTGTAGCTTAAATAACTATCAAGTATATATTTTAAATTTAAATCCATGTCTGTTAGAAGATCCTTGTCCATTCATTTTCTCTTCTGATCCAGGACCAAGTTCTGCATACATTTGCCATCCTGGAAGTGAGAAGTTATTCCCAGTGTCCTATGGGTCCCTTGGACCTCAGTTACCCTGATGTAATCCTGAAGACTGCCAGCAAATTTCTGTATGTTTATCCAGAGATAATCAATAACACTTTGGGCTCAGAAACAGTGGTTGTTTACTGGAGGCTCCTTCACTTGTCCTCCTGTGAATGAAAAATTTGGGATCAGACAAACCTTCTTTCGAACAATGAGGATGGTAGTCCTTTTTTATTTGCAAAGATTTGGGAATTACATTTTAACCAAGGCTGTCTGAGAATCTTCTGTGAAGACAGTTCTCTGATGGAAAATGCATATTACTTGGCATCATCATCAGCTGAGATTTTATGCCAAGGAAGATTTTTATTTTCTCCCTCTCTAGGATGAATAGAGGGAGTGATCCTTGGTTATCTGCTCAGAGGAAACTCAGGAGCAGCTTTCAGGTGGGGATGAACAGCAGCCACCTTCCTGCCCATTCCCTTCTGCAGCATCCTTGGAAGCCAGGCACTAGGAAAGGGGAAAGCAGAAAGACACAGGAGACTGTTTCTCAGCCTTATGGTTCCTATAAAGAGCCACTGTTGAATTCTCTTTCTCCTCAGGAGCAGACAGGGAAAATGGCGGAAGAAAGAAATGCATGGATAAGGCACCAAACCCCTTAATGACAAGCACTTAGAATTTCCACAGGGGTGTTTCTGGTGCAGTGAGCTGATAAAAAGTGGGAGACAGGCACATGATGTTCCTTCAGGTTATTATTTCCTTGGCTGTCAGAGGTCAGGTGAATTCATCTGACATGAGGCAGGAATGGCCACAGAACCATGGAATGGTTTGGGTTAGAAGAGACCCTTGAGAAAACCTTGTTCCACTCCCCTGCCGTGGGCAGGGACACCTTCCACTATCCCAGGTTCTCAGAGCCCCATCCAGCCCGGCCTTGGACACTGCCAGGGATGGGGCAGCCACAGCTTCTCTGGGCAACCTGTGCCAGGGCCTCCCCACCCTCACAGGGAACAATTTCTTCCTGATATTGAACCTAAACCTCCTCTGTTTAAATCCATTCCCCTTTATCTTGTCACTACATCTCCTTGTAAAAAGTCTCTCCATGTCTTTTTTGTAGGCTCCCTTCAGGAGCTGGAGGGCTGAGCACGTGGATGTTGCCTTGTTGCCACAGCGCTCTGCCTCAGCTGGATCCAGCTGCAATTTCCCCCATGGGTCAGAGACAAACAGCAGATGACACATCTCCTCAGAGCAGGGACAGCATGGCCACAGAAACCTCTGAATGTGTCAGTGCAAGCTGGGTAGGCTTACAAGTAATTGAAGGAATGCTGGAAGCAAATCCATTAAATGGGTTTTCAGTAGCACCGATGTCCTTCTAATAACACAGGCACAGGAATGACTCTCAGGTCAGCACTGCCTGTACAAGGAGGCTGGAGCTCCTCTTTCAGGAGGATGTTCTTGCATTATCTTTGCAGAAACATCTGCTAAAGGGGCCCGCTGGACTGGAAAGCAGCCTGATCCTTCCAGTGTTCCTGGGGGATGTGCTTGGGAGAGAGCACTGGCTGGCTGCAGAGAAAGAAATCTGTGAAGAATCTTCCTCTGAAGGCTTGGGAAATATTTTTCCTATGTAGCCTCCTTCATACATTGTTTGGGAGAACACACGGAGTGTTTTACTGGGCTACAATGATCTCTACGGCCTAAGGTGCTGCAAAGAGCTCAGCATTTGCAGAATTATCTCAGCATTTGCAGAATTATTGGTCATTTTGGGCTTACAAAAATAGATGTGATCTTTAAGGCTCCATTCCAATAGCTGGCTCTGATGACAGCTCAAAATGCCTGACAAAATGAAGTGCAGTTAATGCTATTTCTGTCCTGAGCTGATCTATGGGTTTTTTTTTTTTTTAATTATTATTCTTAAATATTAATAGCAATGTCTCCACAAATGATCTGAAGTTCAGAATTCTACATTTCCTGATCATTTAGTCAATCCATTCCTCACGCTAGGTGCTAGTTATGCTAAAATGGCTGAAAGAGCACTTCTCAGCAGGGTAAAAAACTGCAGGATTGGGATCACTGTCCTTAGGTGAAATGGTTCCCTTGGGAAAAATCCTAGAGAAGCTGCTCCTGAGAGCCGACTGGGAAATAAGAGGAGTTTTGTTTGCTTTTTAAAAGCCCAGAATACTTCACTTATTTTTAGGTGTCTGGCAGTGAATCTGGCTGCTTTAGGGATGCTTAAGCTCTTCTTAAATTCAAGCGAGGTTCCCTGTTTTTTTCTCCAACAGCAAGATGCCAGCAATAGTTTTGGTTCCACAGACCTGTCAGTTTGGTTATGTTTGCTTAGTTGACAGTCTGATAAAGCCTTGTTTGCAAATATTTTGGTTCCAGGGGTTTGACTGGCCCATCACACAGGCAGGGATATATAACAGGAAAGGGTTAGGAGATTATATTTGCTGTAAAGAAAGCTTTTCCTAAAAATCAGGGGCTACTCAAAGCAGAGCCCTAGAAAGGGTTAGTTATGTGATGATGGGTACAAACAAGAACTGAAATTTCTGGGTTTTCAGGGCTGTGGAACTGAAACATGACAGTAGCCTAATGGCTCAAATTCAAAAACAGCTTCCATGATAAATTTAAGGCTCCTCTTCATCTTTCAACAAATAATTTAGGTATTTTCCCACTGAGGTTTATTGACTTCAGTGAGAGCAAAATCAGAAAGAAATTCCAGTCTGAACTGAAGCAACTGGAGTTTGAAACCTTGCTATGGGAAAGGCATTATGCATTTTTCATAGAAAGCAATAAAATATTAATTCCTTTTAGTGACTTAGATGAGCACTATAAAAAAAAAAGTATTAGAACTGGGGCAAAAGAATTGCATTAGTCAACCACATCCTCTTCATTACATGTTATTAAAGAGATGTTCGATATTTTGAGAGGAAAAAGTTAAAATTTTTTCAGTCTATTAGAGTAAAAAGTTAAAATTTTTTCAGTCTTGGGAGAGAGAGCTGAGGCTGAGGGAGCTGTTTCCACTCCTTTCTTTCTAAAGAAGTGAGCATCAACATTTTAATTAAGGAATTTTGTGTGGCCCGTGTGCTGGAACAGCATTTTACAAGAGTGTTCATCGGAAAAGCCTTCAGCAGAGTTAGAGCCTGGCTCCACTGACATTCCAGGTTCCCTCCCAGTGATCCCAAAAGAGGTCAGAGGGATTCCACCAGCCGAGGAAAACTGCTGCCATGCCTGTCCCTCCAACAGTAGCTAAGTTACTACAAAAGACTTCTCCTGAGTCCAAGATGGTGTAATATTTGTTCCTTATAATCACAGTCCATTGGGTGCTGACATCTTCACAGCAAGCCTTGACCTGGTAATGCTATAAAAAGTTAATTTTGTGGATTTCTCATTAAACTCCAAAGGGTGGTTCAGGAAGGTTTGTTTTACAGGCAGCCTGTGCCTGTTTAGGGTGGGGTTTTTTTAAAAAAAAAAAGTTGTGCTGCTGTTCTTCCTCCTCCCCAGAGCTTAGGCTTGGTTTGGCAGCCATGGGGAAACTGTTGGATATAAGTGGATAAGACAGATCCAATAGGAGAGATGTCATGGAAAGTGTGTGATTCACTGCTTTGGGCTGTGCACAGAGCTCAAACACTTGGTTTAATCTGGTGTTAGGTGGCAGCTCCACGTCTATAGTTTGACACCAGCACTAGGACAGAGCACTTTTCTCCTTGGCTCTTGCTGATCCTCAAACTCTTCCCCTTCTGAGGAGCCTTTCCCACATGCCTCAGGTGGATCACATCCCAGTGGGGTAATTATATATTGGTGCTGTAGATACGTTCTGCAAGCAGCAGTTGGAGCCTGGGGGAAACACCCTTTCCTTGGAAACCCTTGCTCTCAAAAAGTTTTACATCAAAGCTTTCCCGGATCTGCTTCCCAGATTAACACAGAAGGCTTGAAACTGCATCTAGTGCTTAGAACTGTGACTCTGCTGAGCTACAACTCTAGAAAAAACCCTAAAATAGGAGGTCTCATATCAGACAAACTTGCAGTACAGCTCTCTTCCATTGTAGTTTAAAACACTGCTCGGGTTCCATTAAGTTGTAGCAAAGGACAGAGCCGGGGAAGAGCAATGGCTTTGTTTCCTAGATAATGGACATTTAGGGGTGAGGCAACTGATAAAACAAGGGAGGCAACATTGCTGGGAATAAATAAAGTAAAAAAAACCCAAAAAAGCAGTAAGCACCTCAGACTTTTTCTTGTCCTTGGTCTCTACTTTCCCTACCTCACTGAGCAATGGGGTCATTCATGTATTAGCTTTCCTCTTTTTTGCCTGTTTACTTATGGAGCCAGTTCCTCTTGCCCTGAAATTTGATTCAGACTGAAAGAATCAGAAATTGTGTCTCTCCAGTGGTTTCCAGAAAGTCCAGGAGCAGATAGAGATGATTTTGCATGGGTGATTTCTGTCAGATATTTTTCATCCTCACCTTATCTGTGGCTCTTCTGGTTTTTATTCAGCTTCTCTGCAATGCCCCACTGATTTTCAGCAATTTTCATGCAGGGGAAGAGATGGCTTATGGCACAAAGCTGGTCTTACATCTGGTTTTTTTATTCCTTTCTATTTGAAGATTGACTTCATGTTCCAGTGGTCAAGAAGAGCGGAAGTTATTTCTGCCCTTTATAGCCAAGAAGGTGGGAGGGCTGTGTGAATGGATTTAGTCTGGTACTGGTTTTTGTACATTAAGTTGAGCTTTAATCAAGTTTGGTGTCTATTTGGTTTATATTCAATATTAACAATGCCAAAATACTGTCACTCCATGATCATGCTACCGTTATCTTCGAGGAGTCTGGCTCTCTCTGCCCCAGCTGGAAGGTTTCTTGTTGATCTTAAGACTGCTCAAATAAGATTCTTTTCATGTTGCTTGTCTACCTCTGGGCTAATTTGCTTGTTTGTTTGTTTTCATTTGGAAAGCTTCTGCTAAAACAAACCAGGGCGAAAAAAAAGAATTGGCTGTCTCTGAAACAAAGTTGGTGGAAAATGTTTTGCTCTGCCTGTCAAAAGTCATTACACTCATTTTGCTACAAAGCTCTCCTACTTTTTGAGCAGAGCCAGAAAATTTGGCAGGGAGGCTGTGCTGACGTCATGGTGTGCTTTTTGCCATCCTTGAAGAAATTCACTCAATGCATTTTTTTTCTTTAGAGACTTGTCAGAGCTTTACTATGGAAATCCCTGAGGATTTCTTAGCTCTGGAAAGACCAGATGTTCCCAGATCAGTGCAAGGGACTGTTCTGTCTGGCCAAGACCTGCTGCTCCTGGCAGGGAGGGATGGGATAACAGGTGGCAGACTGAGAGCTGTCTCCAGGGCTCTTCATGCCTGCAGGAAAGACACTGGGGAAGTGGAAAGGCACAGAAGTCACAGAATGGGATGAAGGGAGAGGCAGCCCGAGGTGAGAGAAGGAACACAGTGCTGCCAGCTGTGTCCTCATGGGTGGGGACATGACCCTTCTAGCCAGATAACCTCAGGAAGTCTCATCACTTCCATTCCAGGGGTGAACAGAAATCCCTGTGAAGGGCAACTCGAAGTTACAGAAAGGCCAAATTCTTTCCCTCCTCTTTGTGGCTGGGACTGGGGACAGGGAGAGCAGGCAGGAAGAGCTGTGTGGCTCCAGGGAGCAGTATTCCCTTCTGCTTTCCCTCGTGCATGCACCTGGTCAGGCCAATGCCTGCACTCCCTGTAACATTGCCTGCTGAGAACGATGCAAAGATGATTTTTACAGAGACAGACAGACCTGCATTTGGGGAGACACATGGAAATATGGGGGGCGGGGGGGAAGGTCTTTGTGCAGGCAGGATATTCCTCATGGCACTGTGTGTGGGGCAGGATGGATGCATGGCACACACGGGATGGGGGCTTCCCTTGCAGACTGAGAGTTCTCTTCACATCAGAGCAGTACAAATCTCACTGAAACCTTTGTTTATTGTTCCCTCTCGATAGTGACATGCAGTGGTGGCATAAAATAAAGTGAGTTTTGTTACAATCCAGGCAACATCTAACAGCCTGTTAGAACTTGTAATGACTAACAAATTTAAATGTAACGGAATTCCACAGCTGAGGTGTTTTTTTGCTGCTGTAGGTTGGTTTTCTCCTGGGTTTTGTCTGTCTGTTCTGGTTTTGTTTATCTTTCTAATAAAGTTTAAACAGGCTGCAAGTGAATGTGACTGTAGAGGTGCCCTCAGTGGAAGTTTCACTGGCTGACCCCAGGCTCTCAGGGATGGTTGTTAAGGGATGCTGTAAGTGGCCAGCAACTCCTAAACTCTCCCCAACGACTTTCACACAGTTTCACAGGCCCCCCTTAATTGTCACAACTCCTCCTGTTCCTCTTGTTGACCCCATCTTATCCACTGTAATTAGTGACTGAAGAATTTTGGTGTTTGTCATTTGTCTGTTATCCCTTTGTGTCTCTCCCTGTGTTTTTCTTTCTATTTGTCCCTTTATTATCACTTTTTATAGAATCAAAGATTCATAGAATGCTTGGAGTTGGAAGGGCCCTTAAAGATCATCCAGTTCCAGTCTCCTGCCATGGGCAGGGACACCCTCCACTATCCCAGGTGGCTCAGAGCCCCATCCAACCCGGCCTTGGACACTGCCAGGGATGGGGCAGCCACATCTTCTCTGGGCACTCTGTGCCAGGGCCTCAGCAACCTCACAGGGAACAATTTCTTCCTCATATCCAATCTAAACCTCCTCTCTGTCAGTGTGAAGCCATTGCCCCTTGTCTTGTCACTCCAGGCCCTTGTCAAGAGTCTCTCTTTTCATTGAAAGGGTCCTTGATCAGGTTAGCCTAAAGAAGCAGAAGCTTTCTCCTTCCACATACCCTTACACAGGATATAAGGCACTCATCATTTGCTGGATCACTTAAAAAACATTGCACCAGTAGCTAAAATCATCAGAGGTGCCACTGGCAGCATGTACAACCTGCTCTTAGCCAGGACTCCTTGCAAGGGCATTCTGGACTTGGGCTAAAATAATTTTTCTCCCTGTATGTTTGGAAGCACTGGGAGGGCACCCAGATGAGGAGGGACCAAATGCCACAGAAGAATTTGCAAGAATCGCTTGTCATTTTGGAAATAATGCCTTTCTCTTGCGTGGAAGCAGGGGCTGTGTTGAAATACTTGGATTTTGGGGTGAGCCAAAGTTAAATAAAAGGATTTAGGAGCAGAAGGGACTGGGAAACAAGGAAGAGTAGAACAACGAACTGAAAAGGCTGGGAGAAGGTAGAAAATGGGAAGGAGGATGGGACGTGGGCAGAAGCTGAGGCACAGGATAGAAGGAGAAACACTTGGGACCAGCTCAGGGCCTGTTGAGGCCTGAGAGGCCACCTAAAAAACAGAGGCTAGACAGGAATAAGGGAATAAAGGTAGGTATTTATTTGAAGG
>VZRO01005384.1:20291-49124 GCA_013397915.1 Daphoenositta chrysoptera
GGGCGAGGAGCGGAGCGGCGGCAGCTGCTGCAGCAGCGAGCGCCTGGTGATCAACATCTCGGGGCTGCGCTTCGAGACGCAGCTGCGGACCCTCTCCATCTTCCCCGACACGCTGCTGGGCGACCCCAGCCGCCGGGTGCGCTACTTCGACCCGCTCCGCAACGAGTACTTCTTCGACCGCAACCGGCCCAGCTTCGACGCCATCCTCTACTACTACCAGTCCGGGGGGCGGCTGCGCCGGCCGGTCCATGTGCCCCTGGACATCCTCCTGGAAGAGATCCGCTTCTACCAGCTGGGCCAGGAGGCCATCGAGACCTTCCGGGAGGACGAGGGCTTCATCCAAGAGGAGGAGAAGCCTCTGCCCCAGCACCACTTCCAGCGCCAGGTCTGGCTGCTCTTTGAGTACCCCGAGAGTTCCGGGCCGGCCCGGGCCATCGCCATCGTCTCTGTGCTGGTCATCCTCATCTCCATCGTCATTTTCTGTCTGGAGACCCTGCCCGAGTTCCGCCAGGAGCCCAAGGGCCCCCAGCCTGGCTTCGGGGAGGCTGCGCCTCTCGGGGAGGAGGTGCTGCTGCTGCCGCCGCTGCCGCCGCCGAGCGGAACCCCCCCGCCCCTGCGTCCCGCCGCCGGCTCCGGCCCGTTCTTCACAGACCCCTTCTTCCTCATCGAGACTCTGTGCATCATCTGGTTCTCCTTCGAGCTCCTTGTGCGCTTCTTCGCCTGTCCCAGCAAGCCCGGGTTCTCCCGCAACATCATGAACATCATCGACATCGTGGCCATCATCCCCTACTTCATCACCCTGGGCACCGAGCTGGCCCAGCAGCAGCAGCAGAAGCAACAGCCCGGGAGCAGCAGCAACAATGGGGGCCAGCAGCAAGCCATGTCCCTGGCCATCCTCAGAGTCATCCGCCTGGTCAGAGTTTTCAGGATCTTCAAGCTCTCCAGACACTCCAAGGGGCTGCAGATCTTAGGGAAGACTCTCCAGGCCAGCATGAGGGAGCTGGGCCTCCTCATCTTCTTCCTCTTCATCGGGGTGATCCTCTTCTCCAGCGCTGTCTACTTTGCAGAGACTGATGACCCTGACTCGCTGTTCACCAGCATCCCTGATGCTTTCTGGTGGGCAGTGGTGTCCATGACCACCGTGGGCTATGGGGACATGTATCCCATGACTATCGGTGGCAAGATTGTGGGCTCCTTGTGTGCCATCGCTGGTGTGCTCACCATTGCCCTCCCTGTCCCTGTCATCGTGTCCAACTTCAACTACTTCTACCACCGAGAGACTGACCACGAAGAGCAGTGCCAGTACACCCATGTCACCTGTGGTCAGCAACAGTCACCCTTCTCTGAGCCTAAGAAGGGGGACAGTAATCAGTCCCTCAGCAAATCTGAATTCCTGGAAGCAGAAGACCTGGAGTCCATGAAATATTCCAACTTCATTCCTCCCAACAACCAGGGATATAAAGAGAAGAAAATGCTGACAGAGGTGTGACGGGTTTTGTTGTCCTGGGTCCAGACATGGAGCTGCAAGCTGCTGTTACAGTTGTCTTCCTACAAGCAGCTGGATCTATTCAGCATTTACATGCCAGACTGTGAATTGTGATACCGTAAACAGAATGATTGTGATAATGGGCTCTTCTGTCCTGATTTGCTGTTTCTCATTACTGTGTGCAGCCAGAAATGTTCTTGCTTTATTCCGTGGAGTGCTAGCTGTCATCCCCACTCCCTTGTGCATTTCTCTCTCTGCTTTTGATGACTGCTTTAATCCAACATTTGCTCTGAAACCAAGCCTCGTTACTCCACTAGCAGATAAGCCCTTGCCACTACTTCAGCAGAAGGATTCAGCAGAGTAAACAGTTAAAGGGGCTACAAACATCTGGCTCGAGCCGTGCCCTCAGTCCCTGTGCCAGCGCAGTGCCCTTGGCTGTGGGATCAGTCACGCCTGCCATACCATTGCCTTTGAATAATGGAAATGCTGCAGCCAGGATCACAGAGAGCTCTGCAGCTGTAGGGGAAAGCCAGCAAGGAGATGCCTGCCTTCTTTGCAACCCTTGGCATGCTAAAAGATCCTCCTGGTTTGTGTTTCAAAAGAAAAAAAGGTGCATAAATCTCAAAGCTCTTTGCTGCTTGTGACCATATATCATGTATCAAAAACAGGCTTAAAGCAATCAACAGGCTTGGTGAAGATTCTCTGCGTTTTGAGCTTATGTCAGCCTTATTTATGCCAGTGCCCTGATGTTAATTGGCTTTTATAGTACCAACTTAATCTTCATAGTGGTAAGTGCCTTCTGCAAGGCGCATTGGAGCAAATTCATTTGTTATCTGCAGAGTTCATCTTCACACAATAGCGTTTAATGAGATGTGCTTTGTGCTTCAGATACCCAGCTCTGTATTCAGGCATGTGAGATCAGTCGACTCCACTGCTTTTTTAAACTGAGCATTTGTGTAGCTGAGGGAAGTTTGCGTGTTGGTGTTTTGTTGACATGGCAGAAAATTCCTGACCACAGACAGCTCTGCACCTGTGCTGTGTGAGGATCGCACTGGTTTAGCAAGTCACAGGCATAAAATGCCCCAGGGCAAGTGTGTCAACATTTGAGACTGAGCCTGGCACGGATACAACTTCCCTAAGCTATCTGCACAAAGCCAGCAGCATCCTCCAGACCCTTTGAATGAGGGGAGAAACAGCAAGCCCTGAAGAGATGCTTTTGCTCTATTGTTGGCTTAGCCAGATCCTGGTATTTCATGGATAGGAGGGACAGCAGTGTTTTTGCACTTGGTTTTATGAGAGCAATTTGTGCTAGCCATGCAAAATATGCATAGCTTGGCCTGTGGTGCCGGGTTTGCCAAGGGACCAGAGATTTCTATCTTCAAATGCATGTTTTGCTTCCCAGACCATTTCATTCGTTTCAGTCAGCTCTGCCTTACACCTAATTTTAAAAATGCTTCAAGCGCTGCCAGCAGGTGAGAAAGGGAAATGGATTCTCTCAGATTCCACTGGCAGATTTTCCTGCAAGGAAAAGTCTTTCTTGTTGTAATTCTAAGTGTTTATTCTGCATTCACACGTCTGCATGTGTATGAAAGCAAAAGCAGTCGTTAATGCCTTGCATCATACTATATGAAATGCATATTGGAATGTACTGCATATTGCATGGGACACGTGTAATACATAAACCAGACATAACGCCAAGGGGCAAAAATACAGAGAATAGATTTAATGTATATATTCTGCTTTTCAGCCATAAGACTAAGAATGCTAAAGGCATATCAGAGAATCATAGAATGGCCTGGGTTGGAAGGGGCCTTAAAGATCATCTCTTTCCAAAGAGGGACACCTTCCACTAGACCAGGTTGCTCAGAGCCCCATCCTTTAACACAGTCAGAACTGGCTATAGAACTGGTTGTGAGGTGGGATCTGTTTGCATCTTCATTACCCTGCCTGTTTTCAGTTGTTTTGAGACATGGCTCCATGCCTAGAGTGCTTTTATTGTGGCCTCTCTCCATCCTGGCCCTGCTCATGTGGTAGAAGCTGTTTGTGCAAATCCTAACTACTCCATTTCTCCAGAGTCTGTTGCCTTCTCAGATGTTTTTAGTGTGCAGGGATCTCCCTTGTGGTCAGCATACAACCATTATATTAAAACCTCTGTGTTCTCTCTCTCACTGAAATCAGTAGGAAAATGCCACTTGTCTCAGTCTGGGAGACACAAGTATGATGTGGTGAGGGCTTGTAGCTCAGAGGGGTTTGCCTGAATAAAGCCTTATTTCTCTTTGCTTCGTGGGACTGAGGCAAAGTTTTGTGAAGGTCTGAGCCTTGGGGACCATTGTGCATCCCCTGATGTGTAATCAACTGGTGGGTAAATTACCCTGGTGAATAAGTGGGACTGAGGGACATGGTGGCGTCTCTGTTGATTTTGTGTAAAAGTTGTGCAGTTCTTGGTGTGTCCTAGTCTTGGTGGTGTTCTTAGCTGTGTTTCGGGGTCATCTTAGTGAAATCTTTACTGTGAGGCCAAGAGAGGGACTTGTCTTCTAATTTTGTGTTGCTAGACACTAGCAAAAGAAGGTGCTATTTAAGAGGGGTGTTTTGAGCCTGCTGCCCTCTCCCAGCAGAATGCCCATGTTTGGGAGATATGTTATGCCTGAGTCTATCAGCTGATAAAAGTTCCCCCAGTGTAAGATATAAAAAACTCAGGTTGAACACAAGTTCAGGAGGAGTCATGAGACATGCTGAGCCTACGTCAGAAAATTCCTGCGCGCGTTTCTCCCCCTGGGCCTGGCCCCGTTGGCCCTGCCAGGCAGGAGCCCTCCCTGCCCAGAACAGGTTCTTCTCCCAACCAGCACAACAGACAGCTGGGCACGGAGACTCCAGCAAGAAAAGAAGATGTGAGGCAGATCACTGCATGCACAATCCCAGTGTACCTTACACAGATCCTCTTGGAAAGAGGTGTCCTGCCCCTGGGTGAGATCCAGCAGTGAGTTTCCAGGTGGATCCAGCAGTGAGTTTCTAGTGTGTTTTGGAATCTCCCACCCGCAGGTCATACCCAAGGTGCGAAGGAATTCTGTAGTGAACAAGGCAGCTCTGTGCAGTTTTTGTGAGCCACGTTTGTCAGTTCTGAAAAGAAAAGCGCCCATGAAAATGTGTTAAGCAGGAGTGGTGTTTGCTCCCTGGGTTTTCTGTGTTGGCTCTAAGAGAAATACAGAATGCCAACAGAAGCGTGGAAACTGTAACCCTGGGACTCATTTGGGGCATGTAAATCCTTCTCTAAGCACCTCCTGAAAAGCAGTGAAGTCCCATAGTCATCAGTAATGCTATATGTTATACAACTTGTGGAATTTGACCTTTTTTAAGGAGCCTTCAGATTTTTTTTCACGTGACTGAAATAACACAGTGGCACCCATGCCATTAACTTTACCAGAGGTCTTGTGCCACCGAATCACAGAGATGCTTTCAAAAACCTTACCTCAAGTTCTCAGCCCTTAGCACTCCTCCCTGGCTGCTCAAAATGCAAATCTCTTTCCTTCTGAAGGTAGAGCACATCCCTGTGAAGCCAAGTAGGCACCTCCAGGGACTTGTTTCCATAACAACCTCCTGGACTGTTTCTCTCTGTGCTGTGACTGTGGCTACAAACGAAAGCACTCGTTGGATATTTTATGTTCAGATATCAGCACCTTACCTTTACAGATGTTTTCTTTGCTTACTGGAGCTGATCCTGTCACCTTATATCGTGTACTGCCCTGTCCAGCTTCAGGTGGGCAGTTTCCAGCCTTTGGAAGCAGGGAGTGCAAACCTGGAGATGGGAAGAGACTTTATTTGTCCATCCTTGCACACAGAGAGCTGGAGAGTGTGTGAAGGACAATCTGAGCACACAGCCAGGGAGCTGAGGGGCAACTGGCCTGTGAATGTAGAGTTATCTGGGTGCCTGCTGACAAGGCTGACAAGCTCAAGCATCACATTAAAAACCCAGAAATTCCTCCTGCAGCAATCTCACTAGGACATAGTTTTGCAGTGGAAGAGACTGCTGCTCCTTCCTGATCCCCTGGCTGGTTTCTGATAGTTGGTTCCCCTGATAATTCTCCCACAGGATGTTTTGCACCAAAGCAAGACAGGGCAGAAATCATCTCCTTGGAGGTGGGGAAGGAAGGAAGGAAGGAAAGGACGAATTTTACTGAGGACACCCTTTTTTTTATCCTCATGAAGGACTGGAAGCATGAAAGGTGTGAAGACCTCTTCTGTGGTGTTTTACTGGTGGATTCCTGCACTTACCTCCAAGATGAAATTCCTATTCTGCTCCTTCTTGGAAAATGTTGGAATTTGGGATTTCTGAGTAATTTTCTGTTTGGGCCTTTTGATCCAGCTTTCGTGGATTAAAATTCACTGCTACAGCAGCAGGGGATGAAGGTGACTGGACTTGGTGTCCTCTCCTGGGCCCTCTCATTCAGAGGTCCCCATGGAGATAAAGAAGAGTGAGTGCAAAGAAAATTCAGGGCAGCAGGAGACAGGGTAAGGACTGAAGTGTCTTCCATACGGTGATGGAAGGAACAGCATCAACCCTAAAAGCAAAGGAACAAACAGCCCCAGCATCTGCTGCTATAGCAGAAATAGGTAAGGTTTCTTCTTGTTCTGGGAAATTAACGACTAAGAGTTTCATGAAATTAATGAGGAAGTATTTCCTAATTAAGATTTGCAGCCTAAAGGGAGAATCTGGTTCTAGGTGAAGAAAGAAAGATAATTATAAACTGCAGAAATGTAGTATGAGCCAGATCCTCACCATCTGCTGATTCAAGCTGGCAAAACTCCTTTTAGTACAACTACCTTGGATTATATCGGGCTCCAACTTGAACCTTCTGCATCAAATCCAAGCATATGTACTGTTTGTTTAACTGCTTCTTTTTGTTTGTTCTTTTCTTGAGGTCCTGTTTACATCAGGGAAAGATCTGCAGATTACAGCAGGAGTCAACCACAGCTTTCCCAAAAGCTCTCATCTGACCCGAGTCCAAGTAAGTCCTACCAAACTCAGCAGAGCTAAGCTTAACTTTCAGTTTACATTGACAGAAGTTAAGAGCAGGAGCATTTTATGCATTTATTTCTCAATGGTGGAAAGATGGGGACAGATTCATGGGGAATTTGAAGATACTGCTCTCCATGGCAGCCCTGTGAGCCCAAGATAGCTCTGTTTGTGCTGCTGTAACCAAAAGCACAGCCTTGAGCCCTTCATCCTTGCTCTTTGAAGCTTGCACAAGGGACAGATCGCCTTCTGAAGACATTTGGAGCCATGTTATCAGCAGGTTCACAGGAGAATGCCTGAATTGCAAGCCTCTGCTTTGGGCATAAGGAGGGGAGCAGGTTTTGGCAGGATGAAAAGCCTTAATCCCCTGATGAAAGGAACCAGGGGATGCTGCGTGTCCTTAGCTGCCACCAAAGACAGTGGCTGAGGAAATTGCCTGCCAGTTTCAAGGAGCTCTTCCTGTTGAGGGTGGGGTTCTACATAACACAAGACCCTATCCAGGGAGATAAATCCAGAAAAATGGTTTTGGGGAAAGCAGACAGGGACTGTGCTAATTAACAGTGCAGCAAATGGTGTTAGTACATGTTAATTCCACGTGCTTTTCCGCGTTTCGGTGGGTTTTCCCTTTCTCCAGGGAAGTCTGTCTGGGGCTTGTTGGCTGGCACAGAGTTTAAATATCAGAACGTGGCTTTACACTTTGGGAAACTCATAGCTGAGTTCGGTGTGGGTTTTACAGTCCTACGGCGTTCCCTGATGAATCCTCACCACTGGAAATATCCAGGTTGTCTGTTGTGCCATTTAATAAGAGGAGCCCAAGCAATAATTGAGCTTTTCTGTGTACAACTTATTTTTAGTGAAAGAAAAGAAAGGATTTGCAGGAGGGAAAGTGCTCATCAATTTTCATGGTCACCATAAATACTGAAGCTGTGTTGACTATTCATTGGAGATAAGAATTAGGGGAAACTTTTGTCTTCACACAAAATATCACTGAACATTCAGCAAGTCCTTCTTTGGCTTCATCTTCACTAAATAAATATAAATATATTTATTCAGTGGTATGAAATCTTGGAAGACCCTTGGTCAAAAAGTAGCATAAATCACAAATGTATCAATTTAATTACCAAATCTAGCCATTGTGTGTTTAAAGAAATGAGGGACCTCAATTCTGCTCCCTACCTAAGGTTAGATAAATGATTCCTTAGGACTGTGAGTGGTATGGCTCCTGATTTAAATGAGTGTGAGAGAAGAATCAGGCCCAAAGAAGAGGGCTGTAAGTGCACATGACTAGGCTGGATCTCTTTAGGTGCTGTAGGTACACATTGGTCCATTCAACCTAAAAGGTTGTATACAATTTTACACCAACAAAGGGTTTAGCTTTTAGAGTACATATCAGTTTACTCTCTTACATTCTCTGGAGGGAAATTAAATGGTATTTTACAAGAAAACTGGAACATTACCATCCCTTCTTGCTGCTCCTTGATGCATCTGTTGTTTTCAATTAGCTTGATGGCATCCATTTTCAGAAAGCAGATGCTGCCCTCTTTTACACTGGTGCAATTCTGGAATAACTCCACTGACGTCAGTGAAGTGACTCCAAATTTATCCCCAGCGAAAGCAGAATTGGACCACAGTCTCTTTGTTTGCCTCTCTGCTCTGGAGCTCTGGGGAAGGTGTGCCACTGCCACACCATAAGGTGAGGGCGAGTGCCTGTCTGCTGTGCTGTGCTCGGCATTTTTGTGTCCTTGACACCCCCCTTCACGTGCCTGGCTGGAGGAGGAGCCAGGCTGGCCTGGGGCATGCATGGCCACCAAATTCCTCCTGCTGAATGGAGCATTTACTGGCTCTGGATTCCTGACCACTCTCCATCTTAGCTTCCTCTTGCCTGGATATGTTTCCCAAGGAGACAGAGTTTTTTCAAGCTGAGGAAATGTAGTTGCAATTTTAAGTAATAGAACAACAGAAAGGTGGCAGAGGTTGATGTGGAGACAAGCTCTGCGCCTCCTACATTTTTTTTGCTGTTAGGGCTATGTGAAAATCATTGTAGTCCTGGCAGGTTGGCCCTGCATCTGCTGGTTTCAGAGTCTCTATTTACAGGGGGTACTGGGTTTGTAAAAAGGGGGCTTTCCTACTCTAACTCTTCTGGTTTCAGTCATACCTTCCCTGAAACTGGACAGAAAGCTTCATGTAAAAGCATTAGTTTGCTCTAAGGGAAAATACCACTGAAGATGGGACAGATGAGGGTGAATAGAAGGAATATTTGTGGAATCACAGAATGGCCAGGCTTGGAACGGACCTTAAAGACCATCTCCTTCTAACCCGCAGCCATGGGCAGGAACATCTTGATTGCTCAGAGCCCCATCCAGTCTGGTCTCCAGGGATGGGGCAGCCACAGCATCTCTGGGCAACCTGTGCCAGGGCCTCACCACCCTCACAGGGAAAAATTCCTTCCCAAACTCCCATCTATCCCTGCCCTCTGGCAGTGGGAAGCCATTCCCTCTGTCCTGTCACTCCATCCTTTGTCCCAAGTCCCTCTCNACTCAGCCAGAGTGCCAGTGTCACTAACTGAGCCACCAGAGTAATGCAGCCATAAAAATCAAGGTGCAGGTCTTGGAAAATCCCGGGACAAGCACGTTCAATACCACCTGGGAAATGCTAATTCTGCAAGGCCTCATCTGGAATGCTGTGTGCATTGTTGGTGACCTAAATTTGGTCAGACAGGATGCACAGAAGAACAGCAAGAATGATCAGGTGGATGGAGACTGCTTTGCCAGTGGAAGCTGGAAGAGCCTGACTTTTGTAGGCCAGCAAAAGACTGACAAGACCTGTAGTTAGGAAAATACTGGGGGCAGAGTAACCAAAGGAGAAGAAAAATATGAGAAATTTTGAGCTCTTCCCACATTTCTTGTGTCTCCAGATCATTTCCCATACTGCACATGCTCACCTACAAAACACCAAATCCTGGTAATTTTACTATTAAATACTTGGGGTTTGTGAGTAAGAGGGAGAGCTAGGGGAGGAGCTGTGAGTTTTGGGAGGTGTTTTTCCTCTGTGGGACTGAGGGGAGAGAAGGAAGTCCTAGGAGTGGGGTAGAATGGCACAGGGGATACCATATCCCTCCAGCAGCTGGTCTGGAGGCAGAGAACAAATTCACACCCTTTAAAAAACCCACCAAATTCTGTTCACTGCTCTTCCCCTCAACCTGGAATGGCTGCTCACCTTGTCCAGTCTTTTCTCCCTATCCAGAGCTCTCCAGCTCTTTGCTGACCTTCCTTCTTCCTGGAGTCTGTGGTCATTCCTCACTGACATGAGTTCCCTGGAACCTTTAGGACTATGCATTGCATCCAATGTTGGGAAAAGCCTTGAACCAGCTCTGCTGCAGCTCAGATTGTCTGACTTGAGCAACCGGTGCTGGTGGAAGGTGTTCCTGCCCCTCTGGCAGAATGGTTGGAATGGGGTGATCTTTAAGGTCCTTTCCACCTCAAACCAGTCTGTTATTCTGTGATTTGTTGCAGAAATGAGCAGTGATGTAAGGTCGTCAACAACTGCTGCTCACAGAATCATTAAGGTTAGAAAATACCTCCAAGATCATCAAGTCCAACCTTCAGTGGAATATCACAATGCTCATATCATGAAGTGCTATGTCCAGTCATTCTTTGAGCACTTCCAGGGCTGGTGACTCCAGCACTTCCTTGGGCAGTCTGTTCTAGTGCTTAACCGCTCTTTCAGTAAAGAAATTTTTCCGTATACCCAACCTGAACCTTCCCTGATGTGACTTGAGGCCCTTTCCTGTTGTCCTGTCACATGTTTCCTTGGAGAAGAGGCTGACCCTCACCTAGCCACACCCTCCTGTCAGGGAGTTGTGGGGAGCAGCATTGTTGGGTAGGTCAGAGCAGTTGATCCCGATGGCCGCTCTGGCCTGAGGAGATGAGCAGAATAATTTCCTATTGCAGGCACTGTTCTGACATAGACAGAACAAAGCTTCACATTTGCTCTCTTATCTTTCTCGAATCATTTCCCCTTGTGGAGGTGAATATCCCCTTAAGCCCAGGAGGCAGAAAAAATATTGACTGAGGTGGGAGCTTCACCCATCCAGCCAGCTCTGTGTCCCAGAAGTGCCAGGAAGTAGCTGTCCTTAGACTTTGCCCTTGAACCTTCCTGCTTGTTGATGCTCTTTGTTCATTTCAGTGAGGAAACCATTGTATTGTCATTTCTATCTCTATTTTGGCCAGTCAGTTCTGCTCTGTAGCTTTTCTCCTGTGAGAAGAAAGATGGTGAAGGGCCTGGAGGTGAAGCCACATGAGGAGTGGCCGAGGGCACTTGGTCTGTTCAGCTGGAGGAGACTGAGGCCAGAGCTCACAGCAGTTCTGCAGCTTCCTCACGAGGAGAGGCAGGCCCTGATCTCTGCTCTTGTGACCAGGGACAGGACCCAGGGAATGGCTGGGGCTGTGTCAGGTGAGGTTTAGGTTGGGTATCAGGGAAAGGTTCTTCCCCCAGAGGGTGCTGGGGCACTGAACAGGCTCCCCAGGGAATGGGCACAGCCCCAAGGCTGCCAGAGCTCCAGGAGCGTTTGGATAACACTCTCAGGGATGCACAGGGTGGGATTGTTGAGGTGTCCTGTGCAGGGCTAGAAGTTGGACTGGATGATCCTTGTGGGTCCTTTCTAACTCAGAATATTCTCTGATTCTGTGATTCAATGAGGGAAAAAAAGAAAAGCCAGGCAGAGGAAATGTTATGAATATCCATGCACATCATGAAAGCCTGTGAATGTGGACACCACGTGTGCTCTATCAGTGACATTGGCAGGATGGTGCACACAAATCTGGTGGCCCTTAAAATGTCTTAAGAGCCTGTCCCAAGCACTGGGCATCATTTGAGTTATGGCAGCAAGCCACATTAGAAAGGAGTTTTAAGAGATACAGAGTGAGCCAAGGACTTTGATTTGAACCATGAGCACAGAGTTGCATTTATTTCTGATATCAGTTCACTCATGGAATTATGGCATAGCCCAAGGTGGAAGGGACCCATAGCAGTGTGTAGTTCTCAGGCTCTGAATTATTCTCATATTTTAGTGTGTCAGAAATAGCACTGTCTGGCACATTCCTTTTAGAACTGTAGACTACAGCCTTTCATGCTTATGATGAAGCAATTGATCTTTGTAGTCTGTCCTTGGAAGTGACTTTCAGAAACGTTTTGGAGAGTATTCACTCTTGCATTAGTCTGGTGTTTGATTATTTGCTACAGTTTTCAGCAGTGGACTGCAAACTTTTCTCTACGACATATTTCCATCAAAAGGTGCCCCTTCCTCAAAATCAGCAATATTTGTGAGAGAAGTTTCATTTCAGTTCATTTTGGTATTCTTTACAAAAGGCATGTTTGGAAAGTTTTGTAATGTGTGTGATCCCTTTCTTAATATTCTGAATATGTTTTGCTTTTTAGTTTTTTTAAAGAAATGTATGTAAATAAGGTAAAATACAAAATTTTGCCCTGTTTTTTGTTGTTGTTTTGGGGTTTTTCTTGGTTTTGGGGTTTTGTTTTGTTTCTCTTTTTGTTCAGTTGGTTGGTTTTGGGTTTTTTGGGTGTTTTTTTTAACTTTGAACTGGAATGAAAGATTTCAGTTTGTGGGTTTTTCTTTTGGAAGGGAGGGAATTATCCTCAGTTTAGGGGAGTTTGTTTTTAATTTTTTTTTTTAAGCGGTGTAGTGGTAGGCATTGGTTGTTCCTGTTCATTATCAGTGTGGCTGCAGTGTCAGCTCCAATACTTCCTTGAATTCAGTTAGGTGATACTCAAATGCTCCAGAAGAGATGGAATGACAGGCCAAACCTCATGGGTACGACAGCATGTATTCCCAGTGACAGAAGGGATGTTCCAGTGCTTTGGCTATGGCTGGGCCAAGCCAGTTGTTCTTTTCTGCAGCTGCAACCCCTGCCCAGGTGGGAGTGTTTGTTTTGATGAGACCAAGCTGCTTTTCCAGCACAGTCTGACTTGTTAGAACATGTCATTCTGAGTTCTGAGTGCCTCCTGTTCCCACTCAGCTGGTCAGCTTTTAGGATCGTTTTGCTCTGAGATTATGTAATAAGAAGGAAAAAAAAAAAAAGAATTTAGAAAAAAAAAAAAGGACAAAAAAGTTGTTAGTAAAATTTTCTGGGTGAATTGAAAATGGAAGGAAAAGATGCAATCTGCAGAGGGCTAGAGCACCCTCCTTACCTAGGTTTATCTTGGCTCTTTAAAAACCAAACCTCTGCAGATCTGTGAGCTGCTACTAACACTTAGCTAAGGGGATTTCAGAGGAGATGAGTTGGGAGTTCTTTGCACAGCAACCACTAAGCAGCATCCCCATAGAAGATGTCTGAATACGTATTGATCAAGCCAGCTGCAGCTGGGAGGGGTTCTGGAGGCTGATGCAGCTTTCCTCTCCATCCTCCATCCCCAATCATGGGAACTGTGTAGAAAAACCACCCACTCGTACTTCTGGCCCTGGCGTTTCTGCTTGTTAGTAATTGCATCAAAAGGTTATGTGGGGTTTTTTGGTAGTTAAGAGACTACTTAGGAAGGAAGGTAATTAAATACTGGGCTTAGGGTCAAGGGGACAGTCCCCAGTACTGTCACATGGCCTTAGGATGTCCCTCATGTCTCAGTGCCTCAGCAATAAGGTGGGACAGCATAAAGCCATTTAGTTCCTTGTTTTCCCTAAACCTTTTCAACAGGGAGATCTTTCTGAGTGCTCATCTCTTCCCTGACACCTGAATAATGTCAGGCACGGCTGGGGACCCCTCCTCCCTCAGGACACGGTGTTGTGTCACTGTCCCAACAGCGGTAGCAAACAGATGGGCAGGGAGGATGAAAAAACGCCAGGAAAATGTTTGTCCTTGTGCATGGAACTCATGGAACACCCAAACGCTGGCAAGTGCTGCTGTTACCTGGCTGTGTGTTGGGCTTGGGCCATGCTGATCTGATCCTGTTTTCCAGGCTCAGGCACAAAACACTCGGAGCAGGCCCCTCATTTGTGACTCTCCCTTCCCTTGCAGGATGCCTTATAATTAAAAGCATGCAAAAATATTTCTGTCTGACAAAGCCCAGAGCTGACTTAACTGCAAGGTAAACTGAAAGCTCCTGGAATGCTCCATGGAGATAAGAGGCTGACATCACTTTTCCCAGCTAGTCCAGAAGAAGGGAATTTAAGCAAGTTCTTCTCTTCTACCTGCTGAGTTTCCCTCAGGGACCAAGGTGTTAAAACAGCAGAAGAAAATATGCTGCAGGTGGGAGGAGTTCACCATCTCTTTCAGAGATTTGTGTCAACTTTCCAAGCATGAAGGACTGGTACTGAGCAGTCAAATCTGCACTTTGAATCTGGCAAGGTTGGGTTTTTTTTTTCAGATGTTCACTGGCGTTGTTAGGAACTAATCCTCCTAAATGCTTTGGTAGTTTTTTTCTTCCTTTATGGTATGTCAGAGGGATATGAGGATATGTAGAATAGCAATTACAGCTCTTCATAGTTTATATTTAGTCATATATTGGTGATTCAGAAGCAAGCATATATAAAAAGGCCCAGATGAATCCTCTTGCAAATTCCTTCCTGTCCTACAGCACATTTAGGTGCTGAAGTCTTACAAGCAATGAATGACTCTTACAAAAACCTTAAGTTTTTGGAGAGGGACTCTTGCCATGCCTTTGTGTCCACCATGATGGCATGAAGAACTTTTTTGATGGCTGAAATATTTTAACAGCCCTGCTGATGCAGAGACTTGGTTTCAGGCAAATGGAGCCAAATTCTCAGCTGGTGTTCATACATCAGCACATTTTTCTTCTGATGCCAACTAGGCAGCATAGTACAGGGCGCTTTAGAAGCCTTTTTTATCATTTAAAGGGTTTTTTGGTTTATTTAGCATATTATTGGGAAGCAAGACCTGTTTATCTTGGAAATTCAGTGTTTTGAAGTGTAACGAAAATTCCCATTTGAATGTTTCTTGAGTTCTGACTGCCAGATGTGCCACAGCACCATGCCAGTCTGTGGACAGCCTGATGCTCACAGGCACATTCTGGGTCGGGATCTGGGATGGATCTAACATTTCATTTTTCCTGTACCTCAATTCCTCTGCCTCTGGAAGAGAAATAAGATTTTTCTCTCCTCAGCGTGCAGTTGGGTGTTCATCAGTGATAAAGTTCTAGATACACTCATTTGTCCTCAGACAAAGCAAATGGCCATTTTTTTCCTGCAGGGAATCACTAGCAGATGGTGTGAGGCAGGCCTGGGGAATTAGAACCATAGAATCATGGAATGGCTTGGGTTGGAAGGGACCTTAGAGATTATCTCCTTCTAGTGCCCCTGCCATGGGCAGGGGTATCTTCTACTAACGCAGGGTGCTCAGAGCCCCATTCCAGGCTGGCTTTGGACACTGCCAGGGATGGAGATTGGACCTACATGTGCAGCTGGGGCCACTGGTTACTCTGAGACCTTCAAGGAGCTTCTCTAATCTGTTTCTGATTTCACATGGTTGCAACTTCTGTAAAGGGCATCATTATTTTCACAGCTGGAAGCAGGATAAACGGGATGTTGACCTTCTTTACTTGCTTCAGGAATGTTGCTTCTGTTAATACTATATTTTTTAGGGAGAAATTGTTCCCTGTAAGGGTGGGGAGGCCCTGGCACAGGTTTTCCAGAGAAGCTGTGGCTGCCCCATCCCTGGAAGTATTCCAGGCCAGGTTGGATGGGGCTTGGAGCAATCTGGGATAGTGGCAGGTGTCCTTGCCCATGGCAAGGGCACTGGAATGAGATCACCTTTAAGGTCCCTTCCAACCCAAGCCATACTGTGATTCTCTGAATATTTCCCTGTGCCTCTACACCTCTTTCCCTGTTTTCTGTCAATAATTGGAAACCTCACTACTGGGTCTTCAGGCAACTATAGTGAGATTATAAATAGTTAACTAAGCAGCCCGGCACTCAGAAGATACCATAAATTCACACTTCCAAAACTTTGATAGAAGGTGGCATTAAAAAAAATGCCTAAACATGCCATGGCCTTTGGGATTTTTTTCTAGTGACTTTAGTGAAACAGAGTTGGAGCTATAGCAAGCACATTTGAAAATCCTGCCTCTTTTTCCAAGCAGCAGCTCAGGGAGTGATCCTGCCCCTCTGCTCAGCCCTGGGAGGCCCATCTGCAGTGCTGTGTCCAGTCCTGGGCTCCTCAGGACAGGAGGGACAGGGAGCTCCTGGGGCGGGGCCAGCAGAGGCTGCAGAGATGATTTAGGGCCTGGAGCATCTCTGACAGGGAAAGGCTGAGGGAGCTGGGGCTGTTCAGCCTCGAGAGGAGCCCCAGCTGAGGGGGGCCCTCAGCCCTGTGTGTCCCTGTCTGCAGGGAGGCTCCGAGCAGGGCCCGGGCTCTGCTCCGGGGGCCCAGCAATGGCACCAGAGGAACGGGCAGGGACTGATCCCAGGGAGTTCCCCCTGGACATGAGGCAGAACTTCTTCACTGGGCAGTGACTGAGCCTCCCTCACCAGAGACATTGACTTGCTGCTCTTATTGCCATTGCTGGTTTTGATCACAGAAGAGCCCTAGAGACCCTTGGGACGAGGGGAGGGGTAAGGAGTGGAGACGACTATGGTCACTGCCACAATCATGGCAGGAGTTTCCTTGCTCCTAAGCCCCTTTCCCACATTTCTCACCAGCATCTGCCATCCTGGCTTCCCAGGGCTGGTGTGGAAGCAGAGCAGGCAGCAGGACCATGGCTGTTCTGCTGTCCCCAGCAGGCTGTTGTCCTTAGCAACTGCTGTCTTTGCCTCTGCTGCAGAGGGATGTTCCAGACCTTATGGCATCATGCTCGGTGTATAAAGTGGGGGAAGAAGGAAGGGGAAGGTATGCTCAGGTTTGTTTTGGTGTGATCTTGTGTTCTGGTTCCCTGGGATATTTCAAAAAGGCATTTAAAACAGCAGTGAAGAGAAGAGAGATGAGGATTTAATGAGGGCTAGCAACTGAGGTTAAAGCTGATAAGGAAGGTTGGATTTGAGTTGAGTAAAACTCTGCTTGCTTCATCTTCTTAGCTACTTTAAGCTGAAAACATTGACCTTTGTGGTCCTTTCCAAAAATTTTAATGAGGGCAAGCATATCTTGTTGAATTTTAATTTAAAGTCATTGACTCTGCAGTTCTCCCAAAACATTTCTCTTGAAGGGATGCTTTGTGAGCCAAGGGAAGAATCTAAGCCCGGTGTCATAGGCTCCTCCAGCACTGATGAGAAGGCTTTGAAACCTGATGCACAGCCCAAATTTTAATATCTGTGGTTTGGCTGAATCTTTGACCCATAAATGGGAAAGGATTGGGAAAATGTGTGGGTGCTGTGTCAGCTGAGCCAGAGCTTATGTGCCAGGTGTGTCTGTGCATGTGAAGGCTGGGTGGACATCAGTGCTGGAAAGCTGTAGGCTCCCAAACTGCAAGGTTTTTACAGTGATCTTAAGTAAAATGCAAATGGTGTTGTGGTAAATAGCAAGATTGTGAAGTAGATTTGGTTTTGTACAGTACTTTTGAAGTGTGATGTAAGCAACAGCTGGTCACAGAACCACAGAGTAATTAAGGCTGGGAAAGACCCTCAAGATCATTAAGTCCAGCTGCCTGATCCCCACCTTGTCACCCAGCCCATGGCACTGAGTGCCACATCCAGTCGTTCCTTGGACACCTCCAGGGGTGGTGACTCCACCAGCTCCCCGGGCAGCCCCTTCCAACAACCCTTTCTGTGAAGAAATTCTTTTTGATGTCCAACCTGAACCTCCCCTGGCACAGCTTGAGGCCGTTTCCTCTTGTCCTGTCCCTGTTCCCTGGGAGCAGAGCCCAACCCCTGCCAGCTACCCCCTCTTGTCAGAGTTGTGCAGAGCCAGAAGGTCCCCCCTGAGCCTCCTTTTCTCCAGGCTGAGCCCCCCAGCTCCCTCCGCTGCTCCTCACAGGACTGGTTCTCCCGTCCCATCCCCAACTCCGTTCCCTTCCCTGTTATTAATTAATCTCAGGGTTTACCAAATACAATTTCTCAGCAGAAAAAAGCAGTAGTTTTTCTGGAGGGTTGGTGTGTAGCTTCCAATGAACCCTTTTCTGGGGGGAAAGATCACTGATGTTTATTCCAGCAAAATGCCCACAGAAAGAGAGGTGATCTTGCTGGGCAAAGACATGCACCGGCATGGGAGAATCCTTAGAATTCTGCTGAATTCTGGAAAGCTTGAAAATTCAAAAGAAATTTGAATAGCAGTGGGAAAAAGTCTGAGTTTGGGAAAAACATGGACTGTTGCTGTCAGGAAGCGACCCCGAGAGCGCGGGAGGAGTTTGTGGGGTGTCACAGTGCCATCCTGTGGGCCAGGGAGGTACGAGACAAGGGACACCTGCATGGGTGACCCGCGCTGCCGGAGGGCGTTGGCAGCTCCGGTGGGTATGCGCTCACTGCCCCCCAGCCAGGATCAGGGAGAGAATGGGAAGGGTAAAAGCTGGAAAACCCCTGGACTGGGATGAAGGCAGTTTAATAGGGAAAGGTCTGCCTCAGCATTAATTAATCCATTTCCTTTGCTGCTGCAGTTCTACCTAAATAGCCAGTGCCTGGGGTTTTTTTAGGCTGAGCATGGGCTGAGCCCCAGAGAGATAGCAGCAGTGGTCAGCATGCCCAGAGCTGGGCCTCTTGCTTAAGGCTTTAAGCAATATATGTAGTGAGGTATGGGCTGCTGGCATGTGCTGGGCGGGCCTGAAGCTTGAGACAGCCTGAGTGGCACTGTAGTTTGCCATAGATATGTAGAGAAATTCAAGATTTTCTATGTTTTTTTATCTCCAGAGTAAGCTCTGAGGGAGCTGCTTTGGTGGCAGCTGAGGAAAAGCACTTAGCCTTGGGTTGGATTTTGGGGATGGATGTGGGACTTGGCCACATGGTGCATTTTCTGGAGCAAGTCATTGAAGTCTTTGCACAATGTCATTAAACCCAACAATGTCCTTTTAATGTCAGAATTAAACACAACATGTGCTGGAAAGTCAGGATTCCTCGAGGGAATTCCAGATGGCTCCCAGGGAGAGAAGTGTGAGCTGCATATGGCCAGCACTGTGTGGGGTTAAACTGGGGGTTTGATTGGAGAAAGAATGGCGGAGTGTTGGGAATTTCCTTGAATATTTTGATTTACTCAGTCAAGCTAAAACAACCAATCTCACATGAGGCAGTGCTGGATCTTTCCACTTAGTTATGCCAGCTGATTTGATGTGTCCACTGCATCCATGTCCATTGTTACAGTGGGACACTGAAAGGAGCTCATCCTCTTGTTAGGAACAGAGCTGCTGACTTCACAATCCTGCTGCTCTTTTCTGCTTCTCTTCTTTCAGATGGGCACTATAAATACATTGGTCTGTTCTGTTTATTCACCTCTCCCATACCTCTGCACAGTGTGATAGCGTGGCTGCCACAGGGGTCTATCCTGATGAAAGGAAGTAAAATTTGCTTCAGTGGAGTTACATCCACTTGAAGTAACTTTTCCTACATTTTTGCCACACCCAGGGACACTCAAAGCCTGAAATTATTCTCAGTTAACTTGCTAGAAGTTGTTTCTGTCCGTAGGTCTTCTTACTTGCATGTAGTCTGAATGGGATTGCATCTCACCACTGAGGGGGATTCCAGGACTTTGCAGGGTAGCAGGAGGCAGCAGTTTGGTTTTATACATGAATTTTATTCCATCTTTTCAATTCATAAATATAGAAGTTATCTGAAATGGGGTTGAAAAGTTGCCCAGTTGAGTTTAGATCCCATTCCAGAGCATAGTCCAATTTTTCATGTCTCTGGTCTCAGAAAACCTCGCTGAGGAGTGTTGAGCTATTTATTATGTATTTCAGGATCAGTATCAGGCTCTCAAAATTAAGGACAGAGAAATGGGTGCCCAAAATTAATCCCCTGCAACCCTCTACGCATATATGAGGTCCACCTTGTAAAAAAACAACAGCAGTGTAGTAGGTTTTGTTTCTGTACAAGACCTGCATTCTGCTTTCAGGAATTCAGTCCCTTTAGAGTTCAAGCTGAGCATCCAATGTCATTCACCACGAGGGAAATTCTTGGTTTAGTTTTGTACTTTATATTTAAATAGTATTTTAAAGTAATTAAGCAATAACTGAGTAATGAATAAGTCATAGGCAAGGAGTACTTCGGTATTTTATTTATCTTTTGCTTCAGATTTGCCTTCATGCCCATTCCTTTTAGGAGCTTTATCACTTTTGCATTTATAGAGTTACAGCGATAGAAAAATTTTCTTTGGTCCACCTGCCACTCTTCTGGCCCAGTCCAAACCTTTCCTATTGCTTTCTCTGTGTGAGTGACTGTAATAATGATTTTAATGGTGCCTTCCAGCACTGTCATAAACTTGGATATAGGATGGTTTCATTCCAGTCCCTCTCTGCTGGGCTGTGCTGGCTAAACCCTGGCTTAGTGCACAGGTTTAAAATGTGTGGTTTGCTGTCCTGTGGCCACACTGGTTGGGTTTTCCCCAATATTTGCAGTGTTGAATGATCGTTTGTTCTGCTGCAACTGAATGAAACAGCCCAGTTATACTTTAAGGCTGTGGTGTTTGATCCCTGCAGATGCTTTGTTTATAGAACACCTGATGAAAGGTTGTCCAGAAAAACTTAGACTTGGGATTTTGGATTTACAGGTAATGCAAGAAAATGTTTCCTGCTAAACTCAAAAACCTGTTTATATAATTCGTTACCTTTTTACTTACTGGGACCATTTCTTCTGCGCAATCCTTGGTTTGGACAGGGAGGTAACATTACACACCTTAAACATGCTGCACTTCCAGTTCAAGGGGAGTCAGGTTTGCTGCCAGAGAGTTTTCCTAAATGAATTTACAAACCATAAAGGAGCAGGAATCTTCTCCCTGCAGGTCAGAAACAAGCTGTAAGAGAATATATTTTACAATTTCTAAGAATTCTTTGATTATTAATATACACAGTGGATAAAAGGAGATCCTAGATAGCAAATATTGAATATCTGGACTCTCATCCTCTCCCCTTTTCCAGTGGAACATCTCTACTAACTTTAGGGAAGATCCATGTCAGATACATCAGTGTAAAACTAAAACTAGGATCAGACCACACCACCACTGTGATTGTTCACTCTGCTGTAAACAGATTTGTCATAGGTTCAATTAATTTATCATAGGTTCAATTAATGCAGCTGTTGCAGACATATCTTTCTGCCTCTGAATTGTCTGATGGGGTCTCTGCCTTACCAAATTCCAGACAATCACTGGGATTCAATTATTGCTGCTCTGAATCTCTTGAAAACTGTGAGCTGGCTGCAGCATCTCAATTTGTTCATCCTCTGTAATCCCTGGAGTGAAAACTCTCCTCTCGGACGTATAAATCCACAAGAAGAACCTTGACATGGAAGAAAACTCGCTGAGGGAATTTTGCTTTGAAGATCAGCACATATTTACCCTGGAAAGCAGAGATTGCTCACAACTGTGGTGAACTCAAAGCAAGCAAGCTGTGCCATTTGTTAGTAGACCTGGCTTTTCTTTGTCTTAGAAAACTTTTTGAAGAGCAGATGCAAATGTGCTGATGTATATTTATATTTACGTAAGAATGCATATTTATATATTCTTTGTGCTGCTGACATTTTCTCCTTTCTGAACCTAGGCAGAGCTCTTGACAAATCTTGTTCACTTTGTGGGCTTCTCCCATTTCTGATGTTTCTCCCGCTGCTTTCTCCTCCTTTGGGCTTTGGCAGTGCGACAAACAACCTTCTAGCCCAGGGCTTTCTCACTGCCACACTTTTTACAGCCTGTTCTTGTTCTTTTTCTGGCTACTTGAGTCATTGCCAAGCAGTAGCAGGAGCTGTGGGAGCTCAGGGACTAGAAAGTGTATGGTTTTCATAGTGGAATAAGCTGCTTTCAAACTCCTGCACTGATTGGGAAAGGGAATTGTGGCAGAAATGTAAAAACATAAATGGTGCAAACTCCTTGCAGTGCAAGGCTTGAGCAGCTCAGCATTTCGGCAGGCACAAGCTGGATTTCTTTAAGCTCATTACTAGCCCTGCTCACACAATTAAGTCTGGACTTCAGAGTTTTGTTTAGCATTCAGGAGTCCTGAAATGATTAATTTACTATCACATCCTATCCGTGTATCTGTGGTGGGCTGACCCTGGCTGGATGCCGGGTGCCCCCCAAAGCCGCTCTGTCCCTCTCCACAGGGGAGAGAAAATATCACTAAAGACTCCTCACACTCCTCCTTTGGTCCAGTGTGGGGTCCCTCCCATGTGAGTCAGTCCTCCAGGAACTTCTCCAACGTGCACCTTTCCCTTGGGCTGCCGTTCTTCATGATCTGCTCCTGTGTGGATCCCTTTCACATTTATTTGCAAGTCCTTCATTTATTGCAGTCATTTTTTCTTTCTCCTTCTTTTGTTGTGGAAGACTGCTGATACTTTTAATAACGTATTAATAGCCCTTTAGATTTCATGAGTCACCAGCACAGATGCAGCTGGAATGGACTGCACAAAAGTGTGACAATGGAGTAGTCCCTAAAGGAAGAAAAGTTCTTGCAAGCCCAACATTTTTTTTGTTCTGTTGTCTAATAAATTGTTTAAGATCTGATTTAATAAAATAAAAATTTTAAATTTTGAATTCCCTTACTTGCTTTGATAGACTTCCATGCCCCTGGCATGGAGGGAGGGGCCTATAAGCCAAATTGTCATTACAGGTCTGTCTTAAAACGACCTAAAATTAGATGCCAAGAAAATGGCTCTGGGAATTCCCAAAGTCCCAGTTACAGTAAGAGTCAGACCTTGTGTCTCTGTCCTTGAAGAGCACAGCACTGCAAGGCATCCTAACAAACTTTGCAACCTTCTAATAAACTTATTTCATCTCATACAAGAAGACAGGTGTGTAGTTCCCAGGAGCTGTAAGGAAAAATCAGTTGCAAAGCCAATCCCAGTAGGCATCGAGATTAGGAAAGAAATGTAGAACTTTCCATTTTAGCCAGCTGCAGCTGACAAGAGATTTCAAATCCAGGCCCTGCAAACATTCTAATGAAGAAATGAACCCTTAGGTTGGCCTGGCTTTACTGTGATCCATGTAAAATAACACCTTTTTCTTGTGCATTTTTTTTAACACTTTTTTTTTTTTTTCCTTGGTAGGCTGGATTCTGGATGCTGCAAGGCTGTCGTGTCAGGACGCTGCAAAAGAGGTTGTTGCATCTTCTTCTGGTAGAGTTGGAGGAGTTTCCCTGTGTGCAGGGGGTACAACCTTTATGGTCAGGAAACTGTTTTCCTTGCTTTGTGGTTTTCTTGTTGCTGTGGCTTTTAAGGGGTCAACAGTCCAGGAAACTGAAACTAAATGTGAACAGGGACTGGAGGAAGGAAGCAGGGAGAATCCCCTACAAGATTCAAATGCGTCTCATTTCTGGGAAAACTAAATAAAGCAGGATTCAACTGCCATTGGCTAAATAGCAGCAATTTATGAGCTGTTTCTCAGAAGCCCCAGACAAGCACCAAGTCCTGTGGGAAGCTGGAGATTGACACAGGACACCTCCAGAAGAGTCAGCTGTTGAAAATTCCTTTAACCCTTTTTTTCAAGTGGAGCATCCAGACCTGGCAAATGCATAACGTCAGCCCTTAGAAGAGCAAACAGCTCTCTCTAGAAAATCAAACGAATGGCCAAAGTCTGTCCATTTGTCTGCCTGTCTTTTTGGATTACTGTGCTTTTCAAAGCTGTGCTTTCATAACTTGGACAAAAAGGTAGATGTTTCACATAGCTCTACAAGTAGTAATCATCCTGTTCATGCAAAATACCTGCTATCTAAGGGATGGGCCCAAACTAGAGGTGTTTCTCATTTATCTACTAAGTGTCTGGCGTTAGCATCTGTACAGTCAGTTCTTGTGAACACATGAGTCCATTGCCTGCTTTAATGGAGTTAGTGACTTATTTTCAGTGGTCGTAGAGAGTTTCACTGAAATAGCACTGTTTGTAGTCTTTTGTGTGATTTAGGAGACACAATAGCCATACAATGGTGGAACTGTAATGTAATTGTATGTGGCATTCACAGAAAATGCTCTGAAGTCTTCTCCCGTTGCACCATTGTGATAAAAACCTCTGCTGCTTTTAAAGCTCCACAAGTCCACACTGTGCTGTGCTGAAAGTGATAGAAGACCCAATTAGTTCTGAAAAATGAAGGGCAGAGAGGGGTGCTCTGGCCTGGAATTCCCTTTCTTTGGCAGCAGCAAAGGTCAGCTGTGCAGCCAAGTTTCCATGACCACATGTGGATCCAGCCTGTGTGTTTTGCCAGCTCTCTGCATAGGAGAGTGGGAGCGGGGATAGAAAGAATTGATTCTGGAAGGGGAGAGCCTGAGAGGAAGAATGGAGTTAAATGTGACAACTGGGATTTTCAGAAGGTAGTTTGATGGATGCTGGGCATCCAGCTTCCTAGAACTCTCTATCAATAACACCCTCTATATCTTCCTGAGTGAATTTTAGCCTGTCCGGCAGTTTTCAGTGTCAGTGTGTGAGCGAAAAGAGGTCGAAGGCAGCTCTCTCTGATTTGGCAGCTCTGGGACTGCAGTACCTCCTTGTGGCTGCTGGCTGAGGGTCTGGATCTCTGAGGAGCTTCCTTGACTTCCTGTGGTTCCCACAGGCTTGTAGGACTGGGCTTAGAGAAATCCTGAGCTGCCAGACTGGAGGCTGCTTCTGGTGCAGCTCTTCCGAGTAGTGCTGGGCGTGGATGTGAGCCTGCAGTCCTTGGGTTGCAATATGCACTCCACAATCCCAAGGGACCTGCTCTATCTCTTAGTGCAGGCCAGCTGTGGGAATTCTCCAAGTCCCTGTATCCTGATCTGTGTGTCAAGACCATGTGGCTGACCATGAGTGACCAGAGCTGCTGTGGACCGTTCTTGCAAGGGCAGTTGTCTTCAGAGTCAGTGTAGGTGCAGGCTGCCTTTGGAAAAGTGTGAATATCCTGGGGAAATCCATGGGGCAGAGACCTTGGGCCATACTGTGTGCCCACACCATCAGCAGGAATGATATTGACAGGGGTGCTTTGCTTTTGGTGTGAAACAGTGTTCTGATGCATTATTCCAAGTGAAACAGCTGGAATTTGCAGGCCAGATCATGTGTTATAAGCAATTCCAGCTCCCTTACTGGAGCTGATTTATACAGGTCAGGTCCAACACTTCTGAGACATTGTTGATGGTGAGGGGTTTTTTGTTTGTTTGTTTCACTGAAAACTTGAAGCCTCTCAAATAAAGAACGTGAAGTATAGGGGATTTTTAGCTGGAGCATGTGCTTCAGGATGTTTGCTGCATTCAGGCTTTGAGAACACAAGTTCCCTACAGACAATCCCACACACAGTGGGAGACGAGGTTATTGGACTTGGAAGTGGACCAGGGAGATGGGAAGTGGACCAGGGAGATGGGACTCGAGTGAGTTTTGAACAGCAATCATTGTCATTAGTGGTGGTGCCATAATACGCGCTTGACTCAAATCCAGTGTTGCACAGGCGAGAACCTGATGAAACCTTGTAACTCGATATTTGTGGTTGTTCCTGCCAGTGTGATCCACTGTTGAATAGGCTAGACATGAATAAAACCAGTATTTTTTAAAGTGTTGTGTGGGGTTTTTTTATGTCAAAAAGGCTGGTTGCCCTCTTGGACTTACATGCGTTCATATGAAATGTTTAATATGGAGTTAATACGGATGTGCAGCTTTTTTAGAACAGTCCACATCCACCTGCACAATTTCACCTTCTCTTCCTCAGAGGTGGATGCTGCAGTGCTGCACTGAACTCCTGCCGCAGGGAAAGATGTGAAGATAAATTGGCATGTCCCCCTGCTGGTCCTGCAGGGGTGGTCCCTGTGTTCGGTGACAGCTCTGCCTGCCATCAGTTGAAGTGATCTCCTGGCTGGAGATCTGTGTAGTGCTGGTGAAGGATGTGTCGGACTCCATTCCAGCCCTTGCTCAAGGAAAGGTGTTTTTGAAGGTGCTTTTCCATCTCCCAGATTCTGTGTCTGGTTGGATACCAAGACAAAATGGAGCCAACTTGAGCGCTCCCCAGAGTATTACCACCTTCCACGAGACCTGTCCTGCTCCATCGTGGTCACTGCATGTGGGGACGCTCAATGGCAATCTCCAAATTCGTCCTCACTCAGCTTTTGCTTGCTTCTGGACTTGGGAGCCACAAAGGTAAGCACATGTAGATGGCATTTATCCACGTGTCTGCCTCTCTGGAAGAGGGCAAGGAGACAACAGTCAAGGAAAAAGCCCTGTTTCCCAACTGGATGCAGGAGTCTGTGTCTTGCTGAAGGCAATGGTTCCCTCACAAATTTGTTTTCTTCTTCCCTGCCACTGTGGCAGTATTGTTACCGGTGAGTATGTGTGCTTGTCTGCTCCCTGTCACTCACCCAAAGCCCTCACTGCCTCTAATCCCTGAGCCCTGAACCCTCCCACTTGCACATTTGAGTTAATCCACATATTTTGTTTGTTTTACAAAGTCTTTTCCTCTCTCAGCTGCCACATTTCAAACCACACTTACTTACTGTACCTAATCTCTTTCCCTGCTTCATCCAGCCCAGATGATTCTTGACTCCTCTTCTGGAGGAAAGTTGCTGTCCCAAAACACTCTGCATTAAAGTGAATGGCACAAATGCCACCGAGGAGGTGTGTTTTGGATCCTATCATCTCAGGCCCCATCACTACAAGCCTGCATCAGCAGTGCTCTGAACCTGCAGCAGCGTGTGTAGAATTGAGATTGCTCACAACTGCCAGAACATTTGACAGGTGGATGCATAATGTCCAGGCAATATCACATAAATCATCTTTTCAGCCAAAAAAAATTAATCAGATTTGGGTTACAGTGATGCAAACCCCTTTATCTGCCTATCACCACCACCTCTCCCCCTTTTGTATTTATTAAGTTAAATAATAAAAATGCTCAAAATGCTTCTATTAATTTTTTTTTTTCTTATGAAAATGACTTTTTTGTCTAGCAGGCAGCAAAGATCTGAAGGTAGGAGTGGTCATCTCACCTGCCTCAGGCTGCTGCAGGTGGTCACTCATCAGAACTGTAAATGGGTGGTGGAGATAAAGGCATTTCTGGTCAGGCTGCAAGCACCACCCTGACCTCCACTCTTGTAAATACTCATTACATGGCTTCCTTCTAAAATCTGGGATTTAGGGAGTCCCAGCAAAAGGTGAGGCCACTCCAGGGCTGGGTCTGTGAGCCCCAGGAATCTGTCTTCCTATGTTTTCTTGAGTCCCTTGCGTGGTGTTAAATTCTGTGACACCCTCTTCAGTCTGACTTACTGCAGGTGAGACAAAGAGGGTTTTTCTTATCCAATCAGGCTTAGGGTAAGTTTGGGAGAAGGTTTTTGGAGGCTGAATTATGAAGGCATAAACTGTGCAAGGCTGACCACTTGAGCTGCATCTGCCATAAGGGCCCACAGAGTATTAAACTGCATTTGTGGCAATACAGGTATAAAAGAAATGTCAGGAAGAAGGAGCAGCAGGGAGGAGTATAAATGTATTAATTTTGAGTACAGCATTTGTATTTGCTGTCGTAATTGGTCTGTTAAAACGATTTTTCTAGAAGTGAATTAACGATCCCAGGAGAGAATATAATTTGGAGAGTCGTTGAATTAGAAGAAATGAAATCAAAGACATAGTAGCATCTCTTCTATTAAATAACTACAGCAGAAACTGTGTTTCAGACAGATTGAATACTGACAGATCATCAGAATTAAGTGATTTTCACTCACGACTTTGAAGGGAAATAGTGGAATTACTTACGGCCTTTAATTAACTTAATCTTCCATTGGTGCCTGAAGTCTGCAGAGCATCAAGGGTGGTGGCTTTCTTTAAAACAGTTTCCACAAGTGTATCTAAGGTAATTCAGTCTGGTAAATTAAACTTCTGTAGTAGGCCAATTAATTGTATAACAAAGAATTGAATCAATGAATGCCTGATAAATACAAAAAATGCCCTTCATAAAAGTCAACACAATTTCTGTTATGGAAGGTTTTACTTTAGAAAACTGATTTCTTTGGAGGGATAAACAAGCACAGTGGTAATGGTGAGTCTCTTTGGTTAGGTCAGAAGGCTTTAGATGGAACTAAAGTACAGTCATGGGGTAAAAAGAGAAGATCCTGGTGTGGTTAAAAATGGAAAACAATGGGCAGAGTTTCTGGGTGGCTGATAGAATGAAGGTACTCTTGGATGTTATCTTCAGACCATCACTGGAAAATGTTTAGAGAAGGCAAGGAGCATCATCAATGAAAAGTATGACAGAAGTCTAATTATGAATAGTATGGAAAGCTTGAGTAGGGATTAAGCACAGCCTGTTTCTTCTTGGGTACCTAGACTTGGAGTAACACAGTGAGATCTGCTCCAAAAACAATCCTGATACGAGGAAAAGAGTCATGTTAGGAATAACAAAGGCAGGGGATCTTCCTGGAGATTACTGGCAAATAGATTTTGCTGAGTTACCACGCAAAGAGGGATACAGGTACATACTGGTGTTGGTTGACACTTTCAGTGGATGGCTGGAAGCGTACCCCTGTTGCACTAACAGCCAAGGAGGTGGTGAAAGTTTTGCTTAATCACATAATACCAAGATTTGGGGTTCCTTTGGGTATGTCATCAGATAGGGGACCACATTTTGTTGAAAATGTGATTCAAGAAGTTAGCCAGATTTTGGGAATTGCCTGGGACCTGCACACAGCTTACAGACCCCAAGGAAGCGGTAAGGTAGAACTCATGAATGGAACAATTAAAGCACAAATTAGCAAAATTTGTTAAGAGACATCCATGACATGGGTTCAGGCCTTGCCTATAGCTTTACTGAGGATCCACATACAGCCAAGGCAGAGAGATAACATCAGTCCCTATGAAATATTGTATGGCAGGCCATGTTCCACATGTTCCAGGTGAAATTCATATGAGGGGAAACTTGATTTGCAAAGGTATCTAATGGCTTTAGGTTCCACTTTGCAGAAGCTCCAGAATTACATCGTGTTATCCAGACCCATAGGAATGGACACACCTGCACGTCCCTTCCAGCCTGGAGACTGGGTTGATGTGAAGTGGTGGGACAGTGACCCTCTACAGGCCAAGTGGAGAGGACCATTCCAAGTCCTGCTGACCACCCTCACCACAGTCAAAGTCACTGGCAAAGGACCCTGGATTCACTACTCCAGAGTTAAGAGGGTTTCTGCTCCTGAAACAACTGAAAAATCAGAGACTGATATAAACGAAGATGATGTAGTTTAAATTATTCTTTTTCTGTGCTTATTATTCACACAGTTGGTAACCCTGACTCAGGTTTGGAACCAAAATTTGCATACTATTCTAGTTCAAAG